>OMNN01087312.1:0-29234 GCA_900302755.1 Chromis chromis
GACGTCCACCATGGCTGGGTCATCATTCATGTACTCTATACCTCTCACCTCCAGTGGCAGAGGTTTTCCTTCAGTGATGTCCCTGATGGAAGATTTACACAAAGCAGATCTATGTTTTTAATGTGTTTGACATCAAAGATGTCAAACGTTAAGCTATATGAAAGAAAGCACTGCAGCTGTCTGTTTGCATTATTGTGTATAAGAAACATAGCTGGCTTGTGATGCTGGCTATAATCTATATTGAATTTGAATTCCATGAATAAACCAAACTAATGATGCATTAATCTGTAGTCTAGACATTTGTTACTACTGAGGATGTAAAATCAGCTCACATATATACACTGATAAGCCAAAACATAGTGAGCACCCTTGACTAACATGTTTTTTGGCCTTCAACTGAAGCAAAAAGAGCTCCAACCTGTTGAGAGATGTTCTCTTAACAATCTCTGAAAGTGCCCTGTGGTATGTGGCACCAAGATATTAAGAGCACATTCTTTGAGCAGTATAAGGTTCAAGTTGGAGACATCAACTTGCTCAGCATATTCTCCAACAGCCTTTTGTCTGTCTGTGGTTGATCTTTACTCAGACCACTGTTGGCCAGGATTTGAGGAATTTGTCAAACCTACTCAGGTTATGTATGGATGTATTATTACAGTCCATTTTACTCCAGACCTTAGCATGCTCCACTGGTATGAGATAATCTATGTTATTTGCTTTACCTGTGAGTAGTTGTAGTGTTTGTCCATCAGTGTATACTTTTAGCAACAGTTAGTCAAACAGGAGTAAATACAGATTTGTTAGTGGTCATTTTCAACTGACTAAAAGTAATATACAGGGACAGCATTCATTGTAATAAGCAAACATGTCACCCACTTTATCATGTGGATCATTACCATGTTTTATACAGCAATGAGCCACACAAATGAATAAGTTATAACAGGTTTTGGCTGCACACACTATGCTTGTTAGTAGGAACAATTCATGTTTGTTTTTAACAGGCTATGTTACGAATAAGAAAACCAAACAATAGCATAATAACAGATCTACCCCTTAAAACAGTCATTTTAGTTGTGTTTTCATCAAGTCTTGTACTTATCTCAAATAAAGAGTGCTTTCAGTTACACAGTTTAATCTTAGTATGATATAAAAGCCTTGTTCAGCCCCTACCTGATGAACCTTTGACACTCTTGGAGGTGTTCACATGCTTTTCTCACTTCCATGTCATTCAGTAGAGCCAGGGTGCCGACTGTCAAATGAAGCTTTGCAGGGTTTTGAAAGATGCTTCCCTCTACTCCGTGATCCTACACATAGAGTAGCAACAACTTGTGAATACAGAATTTATTAATGAAGCCACCACTGTCCCTCATCATTACCATTCATATTTCCCTCTGCAGTACCTGTGAACACTGCTGCAACACCTCGTCTTTAAATGTCAGGAATCCCTCTTGAATTTTGGAATCATTCAGCGGGAATGAAAGGAAGTGAGTGAAGGGCTGCTTTTTCCGGAAACTCTCCACAAGGACCTCGACTCGAGTGACTGCAGATGAAACTGCAGATTTGTGGGAACCTGTGATAACTGTAAAGCAAAGGAAGAAAGTGAAGAGAAACTCTTTTGCTCAGCAATAAAGCAGCCAGATTTGCTTTTAATCCTCACCGATCTGTCCTTCCACTCCTTGTTTTGGGATACTGATAGAAGTCTTTGTGTCAAACTCCAGACGTTTGCGTGTTTCTCCCTTTTTCCCGATGATGTATCTGCAGAACAACCACAAAAACAAACACAGACACACACTGTGTAGCTTAGAAATCAGATCTCTTATTATTTTTAAAGTTGAGGAAGAAAGAGAACAACCTAAACAGGTGTATTTTGAAATTACTCACTTGTAAAGAACACTTGGGACATCAATGGCACAGCGGTAACCTCTATCTGTCTGTTCAATGAAGTGGGTATCACAGGTTTCATCTGCTGCATCTTCACTCTCTAAAAACATACAACTATATTATTGTGTTGTGGCTACAGTCTGTTAGCATACAAATATATTAGCTGTTACTACGTACCTGTTGGTCCCATGTAAGAGCAATCTTCTTCTTCCTCATAATGCTCTTCCTTAACCATATTCCTACGGTACATTCTTCCATTTATATTGATGAGAGTTGGACGTAAAACATCCATACTGTAAACTAGCTAACGTTAGCAACACCTGTGCTAACCTGACAACACAAACAGATAACACACTAGCAAGCTAGCTACACGAAAATGGTGTAAATTAGCTTACTTTGGCTTTTAAAACTTGTTCAACTATTTGCTGACAACCTGCTAGTTACACGTCGGTTTCCTTGCTTTACGACGCGTAGGGGCCAGTTGTCAAACGTTATATTGGATCTACAAAAGAAATTTTACGCCAATTCAGCGACAGACGACACATCTGGATGAGTGTGAAATCTGCGGCAAGAGCGACGTCGCTTCAAACGTAAAACGCTCTTCGTTGTCGTAAACTAGTGCTAAGACATCTAAACAACAGATTCAACTGCGTGGATTTTTAAGTCGTTGTAGGTTTACTGTGACACCGACGGTAAGTTGTACTGTTTAATAAAAACAGGCATTTTTTATTATGTTGTATCTAGTAGCATTAATGGCGGACGGTTGTCGTCTGCATTGCTGTCAACAGGACAGTTAGCTTCCTTGCTAGCCACCTAGTAGGACAGTTGTTGTTAGCTTGCTATCAGAGTGTGTCTTGAAATGTAGAAACCTACTAACAGCGTTTGTTGGCTGGTTTTTAGCTAATGTTAACTGCCTTCTTGACTCATAAAACGTGCTGTACCTATGTCTAACATATTATATCAATGGTACTGACAGTTGTGTTTGTGTGTGTGGGTGTTTTTAAAGTTTCCTAAGGCAATGGCAGCGTCTTCTTCGTCCTCTTCTGCGGGAGGAGTTAGCGGCAGCTCGGTGACTGGTTCTGGGTTCAGTGCTTCAGAGCTCATCCCCCCGAGGAAAGTCCTGTACACATATCCTAAAGGCGCAGGTGAAATGATGGAAGGTAAGAGGGGAAAACACAGCTAAAGGCATCTGTCTGTAGTCATCTCTGTGCTCACTGAAAGGCAGGTGACATGGAAACATAGTGGGAGTATTTATTAACACAATGTACGTTTCTTTTCTTTTAAGTCGTTGCCATTGAGGAAGTGGTGGGCCAGATACTGTGTGCCTCTCATCTGCACAATAAAGACCTCTTAACATATTTTCCAAGTTGTTTAAACCAACAAAACACCTTTACTTTACGTTTTTATTTATAGCAATGCATCAATGTTTGCATTGCACATTACCTAATATCATGTCAGGCTGCCATCCTCATTTTTATTAAGAAACAAACACAACTAGTTAAAGTCTCCCCTGAAAAACATATGGATATCAAAGTTACATATTTATATGTTATATTAATAATAATAATAATGCATTGGTTTTATACAGCGCTTTTCTAGACACTCAAAGACGCTTTACATTGCATTATTCATTCACTCCATACTTGATGGTGGTAAGCTACGTATGTAGCCACAGCTGCCCTGGGGTAGACTGACGGAAGCGAGGCTGCCAATCTGCGCCATCGGCCCCTCCGACCACCACCAACCACTCACTCTCACACTGCATTCACCACATGAGAATAATCCCTTCCTGAAATCACACACCGACACACCTACACACCGAGCCCCCTTTGCTGCAGCTCCAGCACACCAGCTCAGCTACAACTCTGCTCAAACACTATAGTACATGGTAAATGGTCTGCACTTATATAGCGGCTTTCTACCTTAATGGTACTCAAAGCGCTTTACAGTGTGTTTCGCATTCACCCATTCACACACACATTCACACACCAATGGCGACAGACTTCCACGCAAGGTGCCTGGGTTCAGTGTCTTGCCCAAGGACACTTTGGCATGCGTAGGGGCTGGGGATCAAACCGCCAACCTTGCATTCAGTGGACAACCCGCTCTACCACCTGAGCCACAGCCGCCCTAAACACAATAGCAAGTTGTTATATTGGAGTAGTTCGGCCATACATGTTTGAACCGGAAACCAATTCTGAAGAAGAATATTGATACTGAAAGTCCCACCCTGCAACTTGGCAGGATTGGTTCCTTGGGTTTATTACATATGAAACCCCAGAAGTTTGAATCCATGTTTTTGAGATGGTCATCGGCATGCTGCGGTTCCAAGGTGGAAATGTTCAGCTATGTCTGTTTTGCTCATGATTTTCCTTCTAGCATATAAGAAAAACATATGGACATGTGAACAAGGTTAAAAAAAAGGAGGTTGTCACCAGAGGGGTCTTTAAATATCTTTGTTATTGTGCAACAGACATAAGCATTTCTCCTTTCCACTTTTAAGGAAGCTAAAAATGTCTACAGAACAGTCGTGCATGTTGTGTGTCACAAAACACATGTTTAGTTTCTCATCAGCACAAAAGTCTCACATGTAAAAACTATGACTAAATGAATTATCAGGAGCTATATAAAGTTACATCACAAAGTTTGTGTCTTCTCTCTTTAAACTCCCACTATTACCATATAGCAGTCAAATATCTATTTTGAACAAGTGTGTGACATTGGCAAATTCTTTAGAGCCAGTTGTTTGGGAAAGATGTCTAATGACAGAATATGCAGTTATGATTTTATTTGCGCTAATTGTTTAAAGTCAAACATCAGTTATTTATTCACTGTGTTATAGATCTGAAACATGTGTCGGAGCAATGCCACATGAAATATTATCAAAAGCATGACAAGAAGAACAGCATGAATTTGTAATTAGACGTGCTGCTCAACACATATCCTAATTTGCAGCCTTTGTCATTTACTAATTGCAATGTTTCAAAACACGATTTTGATTTGAAACTGATTGTTCAGCCCTAGTTGTTAGCCAGCAGCCTTTAGCTCTTCAAACCTCTCTACATAGGATTTGTTTATGGTTCTTTGCTCATTCTTTGGCGCTGGTCCAGCTTCAGATACATTGATTGATGTGGTTAAGTTGGTTTTGGTATGAAAGCATGTGCTTGAGTGTGTTAGAAACAGCAAACACAGTGATGAAAAGGAATGTAGTGCTCCAGAAGGTCTTAAGCTGTTCCCATTTGTTTTCCTGTTTTTGTGCAATCAGTACTTCAAATATTTCAAATCTCTGAAGGGTCCATTTACATAAATGCTTGAAATTTGAAGTTTGAAAGCTCTATTTTGACCTTTAGCCTAGTGAATGTCTTCTAAACATTTAACGTCTTCTTAATTTTCTTTTTCTTTTTAGACGGCTCCGACAGATTTTTATGTGAGTCTGTATTCAGCTACCAAGTTGCCTCAACGCTCAAACAGGTTAAACACGGTAAGTCAGTAACTGCATATGCAAAATGTGTTTGCTTTGGTTGGTCCGATGATGTCCGTTACATTAATGAATAACCTATTGTGTGTTCTTTCAGATCAACAAGTGTCTCGGATGGAGAAACTTGCCAGCTTGGTAGAGGAGCTGGAAGCAGATGAGTGGCGGTACAAACCAATCGAACAGCTATTGGGATTTACACCATCTTAAATATATAAAGTCAGATGCCTTTGGTTATTAACTCAGCCAAATAGAATAAGAACGGAAGAAGATGTTTTATTTCAGTTCATAAATGATATTCCCTCGTCCTGGGATTATTATATATCTTGTGTGTGAAATGTTACTTGGAGATACTGAATGCGAGATGTGTTATTTTGTCACTTTTACTATTGTATGTTTGCTTGTTTTTAAAAAAAGAAAAAGAAAAACTTGTTATATTAGACCCAGCACACTAAATACACCCTTGTCAACAGACGTCGTCTTATATATTAAAAAATGCACAATTTAACATTTTGTAATAGATTATTAACAGATTTTCCATCCGCTTTAGGGTGTTATAAGCGATTCTGTCAGTTTAATCTGCTGTTAGCCTGGATGTAAAGGCAAATAATATCTTTGGTGATAAATCCCTTGAAGTAAAGCATTGTGTTTCCACATGGATGCACTGTGCTCATAAATCTGAAACCCTGCTTGCTCACAGTCTCTCTTCCTTTCTCTGTCGGCCTCCACCGCTGCTCGCTGGAGCAAAACAAAGAGAGCTTGTAAATAAAGTCATACTTGGACATTCTTTGCTGTTTGTCTTGCGTGATGCTGTACTGTTTGTCCATTTTCACTTCACAGAATCAAGTTGTTTTTAAGGGACATTTGAATATTTGTGCGCTTAATCCTTTTAAGTTCTCCTTTGTTACTTGTTGAGTTTCTCTGTTACTTGACTGTGCTGAAGTCTGAAACTCATCGATGCAATTGTTTCTGCGTCTTTTTTTTGTGTGGTCAGAGAGGAAACGTGCCGATCTCTGTGTTTTTTCTCAATGTTTTCAAACAAATGAAGGGTGGGAACGAACAGAATGTACTGTTCTGGGTGTAAATGTTTAAGGATGGCTCTGGACATAACCAGACACGCCCAGAGTCGGAGCTTACATTTCCTTTTCCAGGAGGTCAGTAGTTAAGTTTTGGGACACACTTTCTAAGAATCCATTTGGCAAGTTGTTGCCTGTGGCGTTTTCTGTTTTTTACATAAGCCGCTGAAGAATTTAACAGTAAGGCCGCAGTCTTCGTAAACATTTTTTTCCTCTCTCTATCTGATGATGACTCTTAATTTATAACATCCCCCCACAGAACATACTGTGCCTACACGTGTTTATGTCTTTCAGTTCCTCCCTAACAAAGTACAGTCTATCCCACGCCTACTCACGTGTAGCAGCACAGCGTATATCTGGCTGCTTTCCAACCAGTTTTTTTCTGGGGGGGGTGAAACTGTGGTTTATGTACAGTGTGGCCTAGAGAGAAACACTGCAGCCACATTTTTAGCTTTTATTCTTGCATTCCTTAAGTTACTCTAAGAAATCTGCTCTTTTAATTCCCCTACAATGCCTTAAATCACTTTTGCTAGCATCATGATGCATTTTATTACATGCTAGGGAATTGCTTGCATTCTTCTTTCTCTGCTACTTTTATCGTTATGCCTGTAAAATAAAAGAAGACATCGTTAAGGCTGTAAACCATTTTTTATGAATGTTCTACTGTGTAACTGGTGTTCTATTATGCAGCCAACTGCGTGCTGTTTGCATCTCTGTGAGGCAGATAAAAAATTCTGATGTAATGCTTCAGCGAAAACAGGTGACGTAATGTTCACTGCAACACTGAACAAGCAGAGCCCGGCCCTGCATGGATTTTATTCTACGCTGGTAAAACTGTACATGCAGGTACAGCAGAGAAATCTACCAATGTTCATGTGAGATATTAAACAAAGAAAACACAATATGATCCTTGGCAAGCCCACACATGTCTCTATGCATTTCCACAACACTGGCTTCTGCTATTCATCAACCCAACCCCCTCAATTTCTCGTCCTCCTCCTCCTCCTCCTCCTGTTTGTCTTTCTTTCTCTGCTGGCAGGTTACCAGGCAAGATACAGCTCGGATGGCGTGCCTCTCTTTTTGATTGGCTGGCTGCACCGAGGGGGGCGTGGCTTCGGGGCTCATATAAAAACATTGTTGCAGGACAGACTGCAGAGCTTGGCAGCTGGTGAGAGGCAAACAAGGAAGGCTGAGGGTAGAAGTTTCCAGACAGTTGTTTTTGCAGACAATAACCCTTCAGATCCTCATCTGCAGCATCGACAACAAGCTTGAACTGTACCTTTTGCCAATAAGCTGTAAGTACTTTGTTGGAATTTGCCATTTTTGCTTGCTTTATTGGTGATTTAAACAATAAAACAGCTGCAAATGAAAGATGATGTCATGCTGGGTATATATTTATTTGATAAGCTATACTTCAAAAGCCTGACACTTGTGTTTTATTTAACTGCTAAACAGGTTTTAAATGTCAGATGCACAGTGCTTATCTGTTGCCTTTGTTTCCTCCTGAACAGCTGCCCACAGAAGCAGCTGATACTGTTGAATACTACAGAGGACAATCATGCCTGATCTCTTTGCACCCACCGAAATTGGCAGCTCACCCCCTTCCCCGGTGGACGGCAGCCCCAGGAGGCTGTCCTGGGGCAAGCTGGTCCAAAGACTGACTGATTTCAACACATCTGCCAACAGCAGCAGTATTGAGTCGGTGTCCGACAATGGCAGCAGGAGTGATCTCTCAGAATCAGGTGAGCTGCGCCTGCAAACGTGTTTTTCATCCTTTGTTGGAGGTTTTCTTCTGCATGTTTAAGTTCTAACCCTTTACGTCTCTCCTGCAGGGTCAGACCTCTCCAGTGACCTGTGTCCCTTTAATGACGACCTGTTTTATGATCCGATGGAGGAGACGATCCTGAAAGAAGTAGTGGACCTTATAGCACGGAGCCTAAGAGAAGCCAAAGACTCGGACTGCGCCTTGAGATGTACCAAACTGCTCATTCCAGAGAAACTTCTGGAGCACATCGGTCAGGAGCTCCTTCACCTGGCAGCTAGTGAGCCTTGCGGTTTGAGAGGGGCTCTCATTGACCTCTGTGTGGAGCAAGGGGCCGCCTGTGAGAGCATGGGACAGCTATCTGTTGACCCCTACCTTGTTCCCACCTTCCAGCTCACTCTGGTGCTGAGGCTCGAGTCGGGCGGCCTGTGGCCCAAAATCCAAGGACTTTTTAGCAAGTCTCCTTCCACTCCAGTAGTGAGACAAGCTATTAAACTAAGCACTGGTTTCCGCGTGATCAAGAAGAAACTGTATTCTTCTGAAGAGCTGCTCATTGAAGAATGTTGAGAAATGAAAGTGACTGCTTTGTGTCCGTGAAGCGACAATAAAAGCTTACAGAAGGGCCTTATAGTATGACTACATGTATACGATGCCTTCTGAAGTGTAAGGATGGACTTTGTCATGATGTAGCCTGTTGTTCCTGATGTAAAGGAGCTGGAGTTAATGGTACCTGGAGCATCTTGCTCCCCGAGATTCAGATTTTCAAATTACAAAGTGTAATCATCATGCTATATATATGACAAATAGGTATTTTGCAAATATTAAAGGGCGTACCTCAGTTTCTATTGAAACCAATACGACGGCAGCTAGCTATATTGTTATAGTCATTAAAGACCATTGTGTTCTTTCTTTTTTAACACATGACCATGAGTTGAATTGGACACAAACTGATGAGCTGCACACCCAGACAACCATCAAGGACCTTTGTGACTGCTTCAGTTTAAACGTAAAGGCCTACCAGTACTTGCGTTGTGCAGTATACGTGCAAGCTACGACTTCAAATGTGGTTTGACTTTGTATCTGTGTAGACCCGGTCCCGCTTTCAACTTTATTTGATATTCAAATACTCATAACATTGCACTGTTTTTGTACTTTCATGATCGCAAATAAATTATTATTTTTTAACAATCTAATTTCTGTTGTCTTGTTTGAGATACCGTGTCTATAATTCACTGTTGAGTTTACCATCGAACTAGAAATAATAATAATCTAACCTTTATTGATCCTCTCGGGGAAATCTTCTCTGCATTTGACCCATCCTATTCAAAGTTAATCTTAACTACACATACTAAGACCAGTGGGCTGCCGCGGTTCAGCGCCCAGGGAGCAGTCAGGGGTTAAGGGCCTTGCTCAAGGGCCCACAGTGGTGGTGACTGGGACAAGCGGTCACTCTCACTTTCCCACCTCAACCACTTGCCAGTCCGGGGGCTCGAACCGGCAACCCACTGGTTACAAGTTCGCTTCACACACCACTAGGCCACCACTGCCCCCAAAATCTGGAAAAGCTGGAAAACAGAACCAAGATCTTTGAAACTTTGAGGAAACCTGCGACATCTAGTGCAATCTAATCCAGCTCTGCTATAAATTCTACTTTTATGAAGCTTCCACATTTTCAGTTTTGTTGACAAAAAAGTGATGTCTATTTCATGGTAATTACTGAGGTTGTAGTTGGTGGACCAGTCGGTGTTCTAAATATATTACCCCAATCATATACGCTTAATCACCTAGAAAAAGATATTAGTACTACTCACTATGATACACTTCATCACCTTTTTCGTCAGTGTCAACTAAAACTGAAAATGTAAAACTTTGTAAAAGTAGAAATTATTGCAGAGCAGTTGTATTGGATTGCAGTATATTTCAGCTGACAGAAATGAGCCTGCCACCGTCAGCCACATCGAGCATGATAATTATGGAAAGTTTTAAAGCTGAAGAAAAAGTGTGAAGTCTGCAAAACACAAAACCCCAAACTCCAAATCAGAAAGCAGAAGTACGACATCCGTCAAAAACAGCTGAGTGCATTTGTGACGATACAATGTGACGCTGCATTTCCTGAACAGCACATACTGCACCTCTTCGGCAATGTGAACGTGCAAGCAGACATGTTTTCCTATCCCCAGTCTCATTGAGCCGGCTGGCCGGCAGGCTCCATGCACTAAATGTGCTGACTGAGCTTTTGTCTTCCCCTGTGTGCTTTTACTGCTTAGAGCAACGAGTCACATTCAGCACGTTTTAAGCATCCATATTTATTTTCATCCGGGAGTAAAAACATGGTGGAAAAAGTGAGCAAGATCTATTCCTTAAATAAATAATACAAAGAATAAATAGCATACTATAAACTTAGAAAGTGTGACAGAAATTGCTTCTTGTTTTTCCAACAGATGAGATTCATTAGAGACTCCAAAACTAGAACCTTTTAACGTCCCACTTTGGGGGATAGGCACATGTCTCGTTCTCTTGGCATTTTAGTGTGAGGTGGAGTTATACCATAGAATTCTGTCCTTAATACGACTAAAGGAGGCAGAGTGACAGGGAAGTTTCCTAACTGTTAGCACAAACAGACACACAGCAGAAAAAGACAGATCTCAGGTGTTCAAGTGTCTGACAAACCCTAGACGTGAGCGAATAATCATCAGAGGTTTCACAATATTCCTGCATAGTTTGAGAATGTGCATTTGAAGTCAGATCAGCAAATCTGCCCTCAAATGTTTGTTTTTTTTCCCACTGATCTGACTGCATAAAAATAAGGAGGAAGCATTCAATGTGGTATCTGTTAAACTGCTACATAAATGACATCTGTATGACTATATATAAGTTAACTATGCTCTGGTTTCATACTGCATTCTCACAAAAAACCACAGTGAAGTGACGTTTGCCAGCTTCATGGCTCCCAGTCAAAACTGGCGCTTGGAGGTTATTTAAACTCACATCTTGCCAGGAGGGACAAGACATGTTTAGTGGCTTTTCCATTCAAAACAATATAATATCATTATATTTCACATACTTAAAATTCCACAGAAATGGCTTCGACCAGTTTGTGTTGTCAGTTTAGTGAGGAGTGGTGCTGGTTTGTTTGTGTTGCTTGTTGAGTCATCTTCAGCCTCCAGATTGTTAAAGCTTATCTATTTACAGCCTGTAATCTTTTGTGGTGATTCTGGAAACCTGGAGACAAGAGGAAAGAAAAAAAAAAGAAGAAGACAGCATTTTTGCTTTGTGAAACGGAGCAGAACACTCAAAATATGTCAAGAAAAATGCCTTTAGGCTGCAGAACTTGCTTTTAATCATGAAAGCGTCCTCATCCATGTAATGAAGCCGTGATTTCGGACAGCTTGGCGCAGCTTGGTGTTCGAGCCCTCTGTGCTCTTTGGTACAGATCAGTGTCTCCAAAATAGCGAGCCCTGTACAGCATTCCTTCCTCTGCGAGAAACCACACAAACAAAGCATGAAAGATATGTGAGGGGCAATGAAAAATCTCAACAAAAATGTGTTTTCCCGGAGAACATACTTTGTTGCTTCTCCTTCCAACAATTGTTGCGAAGGTTGGAAATGTAATCATCCTCCACCGTCTGCTCCAAGTTTTTCAAATTCACACCAGTAAACTCTTTGGAGAACTGCTCCCCCACATAATATGGCACCTTCAGGTTCTCGGTCAGCCTCTTCTGCGAGTAACCTGCTGACCTGCGTGGAGATAGAACAAAGTGTGGGAGAGATATCGCATGACAGAACGCCGCACAAGGATGACAGATCTGGCACCGGCTGGCTCCGTTAAAATGACTCGCGGCTGATAATGGCTCACAGACGGGCCAGAATCTTAAGAAGTGGATCTGAAACACAAAAGGCAGCTAATGTGGAGAACAGCCAGACACATGGAGCCAGCAAACACATAAGAGCTCGGTGATTATTTAGGACTAACTGAGGCAGCGTCAAGATGTTCTTTCTAAATCAAACAAGAAACTGAAAATTCAATATATGGAGCATGTATAAGGAGGAAATATTACCACAAATACTGTGAAAAAAAAATCTATTTTTGGGTTTGTTCTTTGCCCTCTAGCTTATGCAAAAATTGTATGAAAGAAGAACAAATAACAATCATGAAATAAACCAGGATTCAATCTGCTGAACTGCATGAAATGTGAAGATAATCCATATTTTAAGTCCCTCGCAATTTTGCAGAACAACGGTTAGTTGTGTTTTTTAATATCCTTCTTAGGCGGACTTTCAGAACAGGGGTCAAACACTCACGGCCTGAAGCTGAGGCTGTAGGAAGGACTGTGGACCATTATCTGACTGAGAGCTGACACGATAACCAGGATGAGGATGGGCATGACCTGCACGAAGAGAGCAAGACCTCCCTGCAAGAGAACACATTAGAAATGCATAAACATAACACACAAAGAAACTTGGATATTGCTGACTAATGACTAAAAGTCTCCCCCTGCTGGTTAACATATCAAACTATATCATTTGCACATTTGCACTCTACACAGATCAGCCACAACATTATGACCACTGACAGGTGAAGTGAATAACATGGATCATATTGGTACTATGTGGTGTTCTGCTGGAAAACCTTGGATTTTGGCATCTGTGTTAATGAGACTTAGACACCCAAATAAACATTGTCCCAGAACAAGCACACTCCCTCATGCAAATGGAAATCCCAAATGTCACTGGCCTACCCCCACAGGAAAATGCACCCCACCACATGGCAACAACATTAACCAATCAGGAACATCTTGAGGAACATGACAATGGCCCAAGATATTGATTTGACCTCCAAACTTCCTAGACCCCATTCTGGTCAAGCATCAACAGGATGCAGTGGAACAAGTTTGATTGACAGAGGCCCCACTGCACAAGCCAGAGTATCCAAAGGATCCACTGCCAACGTCCTGGTGCCAGACCCCATAGGACACCCTGAGAGGTCCTCTTGTCCATGCCCAATGGTTCAGAACATTTTTGACCACATAAGGGGGCCAACACAATATTAGGCAGGTGGTCATAATGTTATGCCTGATCGGTGTATATACGATAGCTTTTATAGTATCAAACTTACATCCCGCTGTCTCTCTCTTCTCTCTCGCCTTGGGTAACGCATCCGTCCATTAGTGTATACATGAGCATTACCTAGATGAATTAGCACATTTAGCACTTATTAGACGCGTCATAACAACTGATAATATTAATAAAAATACTGTATTTCATAAGCCTGGTAGGAAAATACAAAACAGTGACACTAACTTGATGGGTAACCTCCTCCGAAGAACATATTAAAGAGGTCTTCAGGGGAAATATCTGGCTCAAAGTTTCCATTGTCGGGGCTGTGTCTGGAAGGATGCCTTCTTTCATCTCCATACTGATCATACTGTCTTCTTTTGTTGACGTTACTCAGAACAGCATATGCGTTGCCGATGGCTGCAGGAAATTAACATATATGAAGTCAAATTATCTTTAGGAAAGAATAAAAGACACAATTGTAGCCTCTAACTGGGTTTTTCTGCAGGTTACCTTTAAATGCCTCTGTAGCACCAGGAGCATGATTCTTGTCCGGATGGAATTTCAAAGCAAGTTTTCTATAAGATCTTTTTAGTTCATCCTCAGAGGCATCTTTCTGGACCCCGAGGATTTCATAGAAGTCTTTACATTGTTTTATCCTGTGTAGAAAATGCATGATTAGCACCATATGAAGACTGAAAATATGTCAACATCCCACACCAGTAAACCCTCACGTACCCTCTGACAGCATCTAGCTGATCTGCCGTGTAGGATTTCGAGGTGTCTGAAGGTTTTTCTTCAGGTCTGGTTTCTTCACTAGTGTTCTGTCGCTGTCGTGGCCCAGAGACCCCACTGAAGTCTGAGTGGCCACCTTGTTTGGGTGTGAATCCATTCTTTGCTATTAGGTCCAGCAATACTAGTGGGCATAAAATGACAGTGACAGTCAGAAATATTCAGCAGCAGCTTAAAGGGCACAGCTGATGATTAATCTAGCATGTCCTGCAGAAAATACTATTGGTGGGACTCTCATACCAGCAGACAGACAATGTTTGTTGGACTGATTATTAGATTATTACAACAGCTTCATAAGCGCCTTAGAGATATATAATATTGTCATTGTCAGTATAAACTGTTGCCATTGAATACTATCATAACATCTAGGTTTGGTCATAGGCTCTGTATGTTTCTGGAGCTTGGTTTTTCGGCTTGTTATCTTTTTAAATCTCTATTTTATAATCAATAGAAGCCTATTCAAATTAAAATTGGAAACATGTTTGAGCTTAACCCATACGACTCAGTTATATCCATTAAAACTCAAATGTCACTATTTTAGGCCAGAAGTCTATATTTTTAAGTTATTCATAGAATAAGTGAGTTCAGCAAACATGGTCATATAAAATGAGAGCTAACAACAGCATAGCCTATGATTTAAAAGTGCTCTATAAATAAAGATTATTATCATTATTATTAAGTGCATGGCACAAACAGTACATGCTTTTTTGTTGGTGTGTGTGTGTGTGTGTGTCTATATACATATACAAAAAAAAGCTTGCTCAAAGGTAATCAAGGTAATCAGTGGTTTGTTGGTGTAATCATTTGTTGGGTTTTAATAGATATTTCTGTAGGATCATAACTTTACGTCTAAACTGTTTAGGTCCATAATAATAATACTGTATTGCCTTAGCATTAATATTCATTATAGTCTGTTAAAGTTGTATTTTATATAATTTCTGTGGGGTTTTAGTCCTTACTATTGACATTACACAGGTAAATAACCACCATACATAACATTGCAGTGTCTTAAGCTCAATATTTGTTTGGTTAATTGGTAACATAATCTAATTTTTCTACTAGAAGGTATTTTTAATGTCCCATATAAAGAAAATAGAGAGAGAATACATTATTTTTCTGTGCATTGTGTTTGTGTATTGAGGTATCTTTTGGTCCTTGTGTTGTAAAAACTAATAAAAAGAGTGATGGGAAACTGCTATTTAGGAATCTTGGTCATCTAGGACTCTGAGCCTCTCTCCTATTCTTGCTCTGTAGTGAACCGACTTTCTAGGCATCACTTTCTATTAGAAACCCGAATGCTGTCAAGTACTATTAACGCCATTAGAGCCTAATTTTCATGTTAAGCAGGTGTACAGAGTATGTCCTACACAATAAGGTGCAGTTTAACAGCTGAACTGAAACAGCTAGCTGCTATGCTATCACAGGCCCCGGCTCCATCCGCTGCTAATCCGGGATGCAGGTGATGCTGAAGGTGATGATGCTGCGCACCTCCCCGGCTCAGTCGTCCCCTCTTTTCGCCTCAGCACGGCCATTTTAACTCACCCTTGGCTTTCTCTGTTGGGAAGAGCCTCTGCGCCTTCTCCAGGAACCTCAGCGCCTTCTCCAGCTGGTGGTTACTCAACGCCGCAGTTGCAATGTCAATGCAGCGCTCCGCTTCGTCCCTGTTTACTTCCATTGCAGCAGCAGCGGCGGCGGCGGCGGCTAACTGAACCAGAAGTAAATAAAGTCGCAGGCTGATGACGTCACTTGGATGCTGCAGAGTTGTATCCGCAGATGGTGGTTATATGAATTTATCAGTGTGGGACAATCGTTTTTTGCTGCTGGTATCTGAGACCTGACGTTTAGAAATAGGTTAGCCTTCTTTTCCACGACATGAATACAGCATCGAGTCTCTGTGCTGCCTTATTTTTCGCACTAGATGGCGACAAATCGTCAGTTTTCAAATGTAGGTCATGAAGGTGGACACCCGCGGACGTGTTGACCCTTTTAATTTGGCTCCCCTGATTCTTAATTTGCCCCTGTGGTGTGTAGCTGTTAATCTACTTCAAAACAACTCCGATGTGCCTAGTTTACCACACAGGCAATGGTCTTTTTTTTCCTCCTTTTTTTTTACATGATCTCATAGGAATAAACTGATGAAATCGTTCAGACGCAGAGTGAAATTCCCTACATTAATAATAAATAATGATTAATCACTATGACACTTCTATTTGGATTCAGTAGTGTTTACAGAGGAACAGCTGTTCTCTTGTGGTGTTTAAAAAAAAAAAAATCTGTTTGGGTGGTTTTGAGGTAAGTTGATGTAATATTTTGACATAACCAAAAAGCTTATGTATGTTTTTGTATTTTTATTTTGTATTTGTATTACTTATATAAAGTACTATTATACTGAGAGGTAAAATTTTTACTGGTAACATTAGAGTCAATGGAGGGTTATCAGTTGGTTTGAATAAAAAAATAAAACAAACATGTGAATATAAAAATATATATTTGTAATATGTGAAAGTGTTAGAGTAGGACTTTTAAATCCCTTGCTACTATGAGCTAAGCATTTCTGGTGATTGATGATTTACACTTTTTCATGTCAGGAATTTATATATGAATGATAATAAAGTTATTGTAAAACGATAACCTTTGTCCTATATGCCCATGACTTCCAAAATAATACATTTTTTGGGGGGGAAAATAATCAAATTCAATAATAAATTGTGTAAATGTTATGTAACGTTTTTGTCAGACCAACGTCAGATTTTGAAAATAAAGTTAATAATATGCATAAAGTTTTTTATTAATCACGTGATTTGTTAATTCGCGTCTAAATTTGTTCACTTCAGCATAGTTCTTGTGTACACACACACACACACACACACACACACACATATATATATATATATGCATTTAACAATGGGTTATGAGACCCATACATCCGGTTATGATGTAACTGGCTCTAATATGAATTGAATGTGTGTATCATATCCTAATTATCTAATTTTTTTTTTTTTTTTTTTTTTTTTTAGGGATCAGTATTACGTGACAGAGCAAGCATCCCTTTTTTTTCCTGTTAGAAGAGGGCGGGGGTCCTGTGCCACTGGGTTTACTGTACAGTAACTAACTTGTTTTGCTCCAGTTTAATCATTTACACCTCGTCACTCAGCTCGTGTGGCTTCGTTATAACCCACGAGTGAACGGAAATATGAGCGCGTTTAATTCCGTGCATGTCTAGACAGCAGCGGCAGCGGCGAGCAGCTTCTCTCCGGGGGAGGTAAATATACATCTGGCTGCTCGGAGAATGAATAAAAGGTGAACAGCAGATAAGCAGGCAGCCAATCAGAGCCCGAGTTTGAGGTGACATCTGAGCGCTGATTGGCCAGTCGCACCTCGAGCTCCGGCTCTCATTGATGCGTTCGCTGCAGAGCTGACTATCACTCTCCCTTTTGGGTAACTGTAGTTTTGGTGTTAAACAGACCACCTCCGTTTCCGTAAAACACCCCGAATCCCGTTTCTACTGCCCGGTCGTCTTCGGTGAGTTTTTTTTATTTAACCCAGCTTTTCTTTCTCCTACAGGTGAAAAAAAAATTTCAGTGTTATGCAACGTCGCGAATGTCAGCTATAAGTCAGCATCATCGTTACATTACCACCCTCGCGCCAGGCAGCAGCTAGCTTAACCGGGCTAGCTAGCATAAAAACATATTCACCGTGCGAGGGGGGGGGGGTTTCGTGTTTTTTTGTTTTTTTACTTCCTCTCAGTCTCCGTGACGTTGGCTCGTCACAAAAACACCGATTTGTCTCATCTTCTGCCCCGCTTCAGAGCATCACCTAAAAAAAACCCGCAAGCCACAATGACGGAGGCGGAGGCGTTGGAGAAGAAGCAGCACAAGTCCAGCAACGGGGATGTTCTTCCAGAAGCCACCAGAGAAGACGTGTTTGATCATACATACAAAGAGAAAGAGGGCCCCAAACCTCCCCAGATCATCGTATGGAAAAATGTCCTACTAATGACTCTGTTGCACATAGGAGCCCTGTACGGCATGTTCCTCATCCCCTCAGCAGCTCCTTTGACCTTGCTTTGGTGTGAGTATTAAAAAAAAACTACCTGTTACAACATCACTGAACAGATTGGGTGTTGCTTGTGGCATTTTCTTACAGGGGGGAAGCATATTTTACCATATTAACAGCTGTTATGTCAGCAGCCCATCCCACTTTCTCCCCACTGGTGAATGCAAAAAAAAAAAGGTGGCTGTGTTATAATCTGTGCATGATCCTTCCAGCATCCTGCATGTGTGTGGGGGGATTAGAGATCAGATGTATATATCACTGGAGATTTAAAGTCCCAGCATGCAATATAAAGCTGGAATCTGCACAATACTTGCTAATCAGAATCATAGCCCGACTGTCATGTTGTTGATTAAGTAACAGCAAAAAAAGAAAGCAGACAAATGAAGAGTAGCTAACTAATTATATAAACTACATGGCACTTTGTTATTTAATCAGTTTTGTTAGAAATAATTGGGATGTATATTTCTCATGGATCACAGCAACACAGATGGAAATGCTGAATAAATTTAAGGCTTCCGATGTTATTATAAATGCAATCATCTAATGTTTTTACCCATGTTTTCATTATTAGATATGCCGTTTACTTCATGCATTAAGTGTCACATTTCCATGTACAATGCTTTGCTTTCTTCGTAGTCATTCCACTTCTTCTTGCAAAACAAGCAGCCTGGTACAAATCATGCCAGCCAAGGACACATTTTAATTGTTTCCAGGTTGAAATATGGTGCAGTAAAGCTGGTGCGGTGTTTTTATTCAAATTGTGAACAGCACTCTGGAACAAATTTATAAATATGTTGCCTTCGGTGAAAAGGAATGGATATGTAAACTGCAACGTGGCGAGCAAATTCTTTTAATAATTTATGCTTTTGCTTATGTTTTACCATTTTATTGGGATTTTCTGTCTTCAGTAGCACAGATATGATGATTTATCATAGCTGACTGTCTTGTCATTTATCACTTGTTGCAGGAGCTCCCTCCCAGCTCTGACAATGACAATACAAGTGTATAGGAAATTGATGCAATGTGCAGCATCAGTGCAAGAAGCTGCTTATGAGAAAAACAGATAAGTGGAATGTGGTGAGACTAATTTGTTGATGTATTTCTCCCCACAGCTGTACTTTGTTTTTTGATAAGTGCTTTAGGAGTTACAGCAGGAGCTCATCGCCTGTGGAGTCACAGATCATACAAGGCTACATTACCTCTAAAGATCTTTCTCGGTTTTGCTAACTCCATGGCATTTCAGGTAAAAATGACAGATCACGGAGATCTGTCATCACACAGTACAAACACACACTTAAGAGCTGGAGTCATGAAAATAGAAGTTGTCATTATTCCTGTTGTGTCAACTGTGTGCGTAATCTCTGCCTTATCCTCAAACCACAGAATGATATCTTTGAATGGGCACGAGACCACAGGGTTCATCACAAATATTCAGAGACAGACGCTGACCCTCACAACGCCGTCCGGGGCTTCTTCTTTTCTCACATTGGCTGGCTGCTGGTGCGCAAACACCCTGACGTCATTGAGAAAGGACGCAAGCTGGAGCTCAATGATCTGCTGGCTGACAAAGTTGTAATGTTTCAAAGGAAGTAAGTGGCACGAGTTAATAATTGATTTTACGCTTTGCCTAGAAGCTGAATTTCTGTTTTGATGTGATTAATTTTTAAAAAGGTGCCCTGGGAAGTAGAGTGGATAGTAAACAAAGCAAGTTTAATTTGCTATAAATACAAATAAAGGTATAGGATAGAAACATTACCCACCACTGCTGCAGAACTGTGTCTTCGGTTCAGGTGTATTAGTCATTCTGGTTTAACAAGGTGGCAATTACTAACATGTCATTGGTGCACTCAAAGTGAGCCTCAATGAAAATTGTGTCAAGCGGAGCAAATCCTCGTCTGACAAGCAGCTTTTGTGTTTAAATTTGATCTTGCACTGAGTAAACATTTTCATCCTTGCTGCTCCTGTGCCCACTCTGTCTCCTCAACAGGTATTACAAGCTGTCTGTGCTGCTCATGTGCTTCTTCATCCCAATGTTCGTGCCTTGGTACCTGTGGGGGGAGTCTCTGTGGGTGGCGTACTTCGTCCCGGCTCTGCTGAGGTACACCTTGGTGCTGAACGCCACGTGGCTGGTGAACAGCGCCGCTCACATGTGGGGAAACAGGCCCTATGACAAGAACATCAACCCCAGGGAGAACAAGTTCGTCACATTCAGCGCTATAGGTATGAAAATCACATGGATGCATGCTCTCACTGTAACATAGAAAGGACACAAATACAGATTTTTTGCAGTAACTTGTACCACAGCCTATTGAATAGGTCAGGAGTGAATGTTTTGCAGTACCTAAATCCTATATGGGAATATTTGTACAAGGCTTAATAGTGAAAAAAAAGACCAATGAGATAGAAAACTGTAAATTTGTCATTTGGGTGAAGCACCACCTACAGAAAACATGTTTGCAGGATTGCTCAAAGTTGATAGGTGCACTTGTTGTATACATTTGGCTGCACAGTGGCTTCAAGAGTTAGTGCTGTATAAGGCAAATAACTAATGCTACAACAACCAATGAAAGGAAGATGGTATAACAATTAACAACATTCAGTCTTATCTTAACATTTTATGTACAAAATGTCCTGAAGACTGGATTTAATCAGCATTTATTGACATGTGACTGACTAATCTTTCTAAACAAGCCCTAATCAATCTAAATGTCTAGTAAACATCATATAGCTGTTTAGTAGGACTGGATATGGGAACTGATCTAATGATTTAAATTAGTTTTATTTCGTGTTCTGAATCGATTTGCTTCAATTTAGTAATGTTAAATTTGATTCTTGATGTTATATCTAGTTGCATAACGCTTTTCTTGGAATTTATCCTGGAAAGTTTGATATTTTCTCCATTCAACAAGTGTTCTTTCCTTTCATCGAAAATTGTACACAGTGCACATTAGTCAGAGTCGGTTCAGAGAACACAAAAGCAATATATAAATCCAGCAAGTTAATTTTGTCTTCTTATTCTGAATATTATTCTTGGGTTTTTGTTTTTTTTCAGATATGTTTTTTTTTTACCTTGACATGTTTCGACTGTCATCTGCAGTCTTCATTACATTCTAGGGCTGGACCCTAATAATCGAATACTTGAATATTCGTTCACTGCGGTGGTATTCGAATAGTAAATTTGACAGAGTACAACAAGCATGAAAAATCACCTGAATGCTGTAAGTAGTAACTGCTGTTTTTTTCCGTATAAAGCTACAGTTAGCTGCGTTTTTTTTTTCCGTATGTAGCCTGCTGTCACCATGATAAAGCTCAGACGGTAACTGTTACTCATGATACAAAACAGTTCACTCACCTTGTTTGCACTGAACATACTTAAAGTTACCAGCCGAATCTACCAGCGGAGTAGGAACGGCCAGCTATGACGAGCCGCGCGTCTCACTTTGCGTCCTTAATTGGACCCGACTATTCGAACAGTGGCAATTACTATTCGGACCAGCCCTATTATATTCTTACATTCCTCAGAAGCGTCCTAACACTTCTGAGGAATGTAAAAAGGGCTGTACAAGGTTGCAAAACGAGGCAAGCAGACAAACACAAAGGAGGAGGCAGAGAACGAATCTAGATATCAGGTGATATCAGAACATGAACAGGTAAACAGAAATGTGGAAAACTACAGCACGAGGCTCAAATACAATCTGGCAAGTCAGAGATGGTGAGATAGTGGGTATAAAAACATTTTATGCAACATGGGAAGTCACCATTGCCCTTATATACAGAGTGTAGATACCCTCCAGTGCTAAGAAGGTGCTCTGTGAACTACATGGGGCAATTACCAAACAGCAGAACAATTACCTTAATGGACTACTAGATTTCAGATTTCAACCATGCAAGTCTCAAGTCAAGTCAGTGCTCCTTTAAATCCATCAGCATGTGGACCTTCACTTCTCTGTTAAGCTAATCCTAGCATACAGACTGCTCATGACAAGGTGGCCTGAAGAACAGCAAGGGCCAAACTGTT
This sequence comes from Chromis chromis, assembly GCA_900302755.1. NCBI lineage: Eukaryota > Metazoa > Chordata > Actinopteri > Pomacentridae > Chromis > Chromis chromis. The sequence continues at coordinate 22,113 of OMNN01087312.1, forward strand.
TTCAGCCATCTGAGTGGAAAATCGCCTACATCACCAGAGAATTTAAAGCCAAATCCAGGACGGTGGCGACACACGTGGCAGGTCATCCAGGCCTCCAAAAACTACTGGACAACACCACCTGCCTGTGACAATGACACCTCATTCCAGATGCACTGAACAACTTGTATTTGTTAAAACTTGGATGGTAATGACGTGGCTGCGAGGAAGACCACCAGTTCTCCCAACAATCAGGTGCTCTGTCTAACCTTGAGAGTCAACCCACAGAAGGCTGCCAATCCAGATGTTCCTGGCGAGTGGCTCAGAGGATTGTCCTCATTCACACATTCATTATCTCCCCTAGTGCACTGTTTTCCCAACATGCTTCAAGGCCACAAACATCACCTCCATGCCACAGACGTCTTCAGTGTCCTGCATCAGTGACTACAGTCCTGCTAAAGTCCCATCCATCATCATTAAGTGCTTCATCAGGCTCATCATGAGGTGCATCAAGACCCTGCTGCTCCCCTCTCTGAACCTTCCTGCAGTTTATGTATCGTCCAGACTGATCAACAGGTGACGCCATCATCACCACACTTCATCAGATCTTCACCCACGTGGGCATGCGAAACATGTGCGTTTGAATGCTGTTCATAGACGTCAGTGCAGCATTTGACAAAAATCATTCCTCAGCATCTGATTGAAAAGCCTGCTGGCCCTGAACACCTCCATCTATAACTGGATCCTGCACTTCCCTGATCAGGAGCAGCATCTCCACCACACTGAGCACTGAGCAGGACTGTGCGCTCAGTCCAAAGCTGCTCACTTTGCTGACTCACAACTGTGCACCAATGCACAGCTTGAATCACATCAAGTTCGCTGATGACACGACTGTGGTGGGTCTCATCAGCAAGAACGATGCGTCAGCGTACAGATTGGAGGTGCAGCCACACATGGACGGAAGCAGAGCAAACAATCTGTCTCTGAATGTGGACAAAACAAAAGAGATGCTTTTGGGCTTTGGGAGAGCGTAGAGAAATCGCTCTCAGTTGTACGTCAGTGATTCCCTTGTGGAGATCGTCAAGAGAACTCAATTGTGTTCACCTGGAGAACCTCAACTCATCCCATGACACCAATTTCACAGCTAAGAAAGCCCAGCAGTACCTATATTTTTGGTGAAGGCTGAGAAAAGTATGTTATCATGACCACATTCTACTGAAGCACTATCAAGAGCATCAGCAGCCGCGTCACTGACTGGTTTGGAATTGCATCAGATAGTGAGGACAGTTGACAAGATCCCTGGAGTCTCTCATCTATCCATCACTGAACTTTGCCCTACAAGTTGCATCTGCCAGACCACAAGCATTGTGAATGACACCACATTTATCTCCAGCATTTTACTATCGCAGCGTTGCATCTTGTTGCATAACCTGTTAGGTTTGGCAGTTTGTCCCTGCTGAAACTTGTGCACTGTCCTTCACTGTGCTTAAATTCCTGCTTCAGTAAATGTTGTACTATCTTGTGCACTCTTTACATTGTAGTGCAGGTCTATGTTGTTCTCCATGATCTTGTAGAATGTTGTTTTATCTCACCATGTACTGTCTGGTTTAATATGGTTGGAATGACAATAAAGTTACTGCTTGACTTGCCCTAAATGCTGGATTGGCTTATCAGTGAGGTTGATGCAGGTGAGTGGTAGGTCAGGTGACTCCGTGAGCGGGAAAGGCATTCAGGTGGGAGTGGCAACAAGCAACCAGGTTGAATGAATGACTGAAGACCCAAACTGTAAAACATTACACATTTCCGAGTTAAAAAAACAGCTGGAGAAGGATGGTGTTTTTCAGATGCAACAAGACTATAAGGATTGAGAAAAGGCTACAAATGCAGAAGATTGATGTTAAGGATTTTAAAAGTCAACATTCAAATTGAAAATGAACCTAAAAATGGTTTTACTCTATTGTTTGAATGCAATTTAATATGTTTTTTTCGGAATGTTTCACCCATGTTTTTTGTGCGTTACAGGTGAGGGATTCCACAACTATCACCACACGTTCCCATATGACTATGCAACCAGCGAGTTTGGCTGCAAGTTGAACCTAACAACTTGTTTCATCGACTTCATGTGCTTCTTGGGCCTGGCCAAGGACTGCAAGAGAGTGTCCCACGAGGTGGTCATGGCCCGACTACAGCGCACTGGAGACGGAAGCCACCGCAGTGGCTAAGGTCGCCAAACTGTGGTCAGCTTCAAGGTGAAACAACCGATAGGAAGAAGCTTCACAGTCCTTTGACAGCTATACATTTATCATCATCTGAGGATAAACGTCAGCTTCATGAGGGCCTTGACCACATTTTGCTTGTTTTTGTGGTTTTTGTAGCTGTACCTAAACAAAATTGTTCAAGATGGGGAAAAAAAAAAACCCAAACATGCTTTGCAAAACTCTTTGCCTCATTGTTCAGTTAGGCCAAGGGTTTGCAAAGATGTTTTAAGATTTGAAGTAGATACATTTTCAAAGTCGACTTCATTCTCCGCTGTTTTGCCACTTTGGTGTGCATTCTTCATGCAAGGTCAGTCATGTAGCCGATCATTTTTATGTAAGTATTACTCAATTATTACTCAAAAACGACAAGAAGTGGAGCACTGGAATATGGATGTTTTAACTGATTGAAGGTTCAATGCCGTTTGGAGACTGTTGCCTTTATTGCATTTTACAGCAGGTTTTTAACAGTTCTCATATTTAAATTAACTGTTTGAGTGCTTAAGATTAGAAAAAAAGGGATGAGAGGTTGAAATTTCTTTTTTTGTTTGAAAAAAAGAAGAAGCTTGTTGTCCTTAAAGAAATATAGCACATGATGGAAGAATAAGGGAACCCAGACCTTCTTCTTTAAACCTGATTACACTGACAGCCCAGTACGCCAGAACTATATATAACCTGCAGTGTGTTTCAGTGCGTAATGTGGTTGTCTTCTGCAGAAAAACCACACCAAATATGTGGAAAAGTCAAAGCACTCGGAAGAAGATTAGCATGTACTATATTTAGCCTGTGCAATAATTGGCTGGAGTTTTCTCATGACAATATAAGGGACATGTTTAACATTGGACTAAAACTGCCGTTTATTGCTGTCAGTAAATGATTTTACTGAGAAAACTTGAAACATTTAATTAAAGCTTGTTGTGTTTTTAATGAATATATCATAGTGCCAAGAACTTGCCAGTTGTCGACACACGTACAACCATCTCTATGGTCCACCAGAGCACACTAATGTCGATATTGCTTCTTCACATTACATGACTGTGGAAGTTTTTTAACATTCGTGGCATCAGTGGCTTTTCGCTTCCTAGCTTCTCACCTGCCATGTCCCTCGTTTTTGTCCTGAAAACATCTGCAACAGAGATCTCATTGGTCCGTGTAGCAGCCAGTCATGTGACAGTTCTGGTGTTACAAAACAACATGCCACCCATGCATGGCGATATACTGTAGTGAGGTGTTGTGTCGCTGACTGTAATGACAGAAACGCGTCTATTTTTGTAACGTACTGTGGAGCTGCATCGCTTTTTGGATCATCAGAACTGTTTCCGAGACGGGGTCTGGTTTCCCTTTGATGTCCTGCAGAGGTGATTGTCATTGCGAAATTTTTAGGTGCATCAATGTTCATGTTTATCTTCAATTCTGGTGTGTGGAATGCTTATATTATTTATGTATTATTATTTTTTTCTTATTGACTAAAAAAAATCTAAAGTGAACCAGATATTTCTGCATTCCAAGATTTGGCAGACGGTCTCGTAAAATATATGTAAAATATACCAAACTGGAGCACCTGTTTATTTCTTCCCAAGAGTCAGGATACAACCTAATGCCTTATGACTTGCATCCATTCCTTCGCATCTTGTCAGCTAAGACAAAAAGGTTCAAGTATCACAAAACGAAATCTGACTTCTGAGTTAAGTGTTTACAGAATAAAGCACCGGGTGGGACTTTGTTTTTATTCTGAAACCACGTGTTTTAATTTAGGCAAATAGTAGCATGACAACATAAGGTACTGTAAATGCAAATAGAGGACAGAGTTTAATCTTGAAAGAATCAGATACAAACTTTTAACAGCTCGTGCAAATGTTCATTCGCGAGATTTAACTTGCAAAATATCGGCCCCGATGGATGCCTTCAGTCCGTCGCGGTGTCTTGGTATGAAAACTTCCAAATGAAAAGGTGCTGTCATGAGGAATGTTAGAACATTATCAGAGCACTTACCAAATCAGATAATATCACAAAGCCATGAAAACAACCTCCTGCTGTCCAGAGCGCCAAAATCTGCATTTTTCCTAACGAGGAGGATCAAAAAAAGGTTTTCAGTCTGACCATGTCAAAATCTCAACTGTATTCTATTCTGAAATAAAAATTCACAATATTTTCAATACACTCGTAATTCCATTAACAGTTGTTGCTCTTCTTTTTTTCCCCGCCTTACATACACTGTGTCTTTGTGTCGTTTGATATAAATCGCAACTGCACGACTTACTGACTACAGGGCTAAATGCCTCACCGTTTTTACTAAATTATTATGTTTCTGCTCTGTTTTATAAGTTGACATGTAGACCTTGCTTATAATTTTAGATATTCTTAGTTTGCTTTGAACAACAGTAAGCTACGTGCAAAAAAATCAATCTTGATTTAGTGAAGAACGACGCCAAAGGCTGTCAGAGCTGATTTAAATGCTGAACAGGGTTTCAACAGTTCTGGTAAAGAGGCCTGCTCATTCTCTGCATCCACTATTATTGAGAAAATCAGCACTTTACTGTAAATATTGGTGACAAACCATCCTTTTTAGTTTTGTTTCCACCTATTTGCTTACTAAGACTATTATAGACACAGTATCTACATTCTGTGGTTACATATATTTAATGTACATTATCATGGAGGATGGAGCAGAATAGCATATTATCAGATTCCTTTATATGTGCACATTGTTGATTTATATCTATAATGGTCTTGTGGTCCCTGGGAAGCAGAGGAATTTGGGTTGTGAGGAATGGGTAGGTTGTTTTGGAAGATTATTTTTACGTACATGGCCTTGGCTCATCGTGTTTGGGGATTAGGAAATGGAGGTGGAGTGGGTTGGCCGGATGAAAAAAGAGGATGAAGACTGATGATTCCTCTCCCTTCTGATAAAAAATAACTAAGAATAACTGATCAAACCAATAACAACAAAGAGCGGCAAGCTACGTGCAAAAAAATCGATCTTGATTCTTTTAAGACTGAGGCCAGAGGCTGTCATGTGATTTAAATGCTGAACACAGCTGAATATCGACATTACTGACTAAGAAGCTTTCGTTTTTCTTTTTTTTATTGCTGCTATATGTGCTAAAGTCCCTCCCGAGTCTACGATTTAACTCGTAACAATTCATCTCTCTGAATCAAAGTTGCATATTCAGAAGGTTTTTATATGACAATAATCCTTTCCTGCTTTAAAGTGGATGTAACTCTAAACTGTTTCCTCCTCTAGAAAGCATTAATCTATAAAGTGTTTCTCCATCCAGCCCTCCACACTTGCTGCAACTTGAGCTCACTTATGACTCTACTCAAACACTGTAAAACTACTCTATGCTACAAAATTACACGTTGTACTATTGGAGTAATTCAGCCATACATGTTCAAACCGGAAACCAAATACAAAGAGGAGTAATGGTAAGGAAAGCCCCATCTTGCAAGCTGATTGGTTCCTTGGGCTTGTTGCATATGAAACACTGCAAGTCTAAATCCGTACTTTTGAGGTTGTCATTAGTACACCACAGTTTCAAAGCAAAAGTGCTCAGCCATGGCATTGACTTTTCATATAATTTCATATATACCAAAACACCATATGAATTAACACTGGAGGGGTCTTTAATTGTAATGGTAGAAGAAATATTTAAGTCCATTGCTGAATTAAAATAGCAATAGCAATACAAGAATTTAAAAACATTCCATTACTAAAATCTGATTCAATATATCAGTTGGCTGATATTGGCTGATTGTGGCCTACACAGATATATTGGTATCCGCATATACACTATATTGCCAAAAGTATTGGGACACCCCTCCAAATAATTGAATTCCAGTGTTCCAATCACTTCCATGGCCACAGGTGTATAAAATCAAGCACCTAGGCATGCAGACTGCTTCTACAATCATTTGTGAAAGAATGGGTCGCTCACAGGAGCTCAGTGAATTCAAGTGTGGCACCATGATAGGTTGCCATCTGTGCAATAAGTCCCTTCGTGAAATTTCCTCGATACTAAATATTCCATGGTCAACTGTTAGTGGTGTTATAACAAAGTGGAAGCAATTGGGAACGTCAGCAAATCAGCCTCGAAGTGGTAGGCCATGTAAAATCAGAGTGGGGTCAGCAGATGCTGAGGCGCACAGAAATCGCCAACTTTCTGTAGAGTCAATAGCTACAGACCTCCAGACTTTGTATGGCCTTCAGATTAGCTCAAGAACAGTGGTAGAGATCTTCATGGAATGGGTTTCCATGGCCGAGCAGCTGCATCCAAGCCTTACATCACCAAGTGGAATGCAAAGCGTTGGATGCAGTGGTGTAAAGCACGCCACCACTGGACTCTAGAGCAGTGGAGACGTGTTCTCTGGAGTGACCAATCACACTTCTCTGTCTGGCAATCTGATGGACGAGTCTGGGTTTGGCTGTTGCCAGGAGAACGGCACTTGCCTGACTGCATTGTGCCAAATGTAAAGTTTGGTGGAGGGGGGATCATGGTGTCGGGTTGTTGTTCAGGGTTTGGGCTTGGCCCCTGAGTTCCAGTGAAAGGAACTCTTAATGCTTCAGCATACCAAGACATTTTGGACAATTTCATGCTCCCAACTTTGTGGGAACAGTTTGGGGATGGCCCCTTCCTGTTCCAACATGACTGCGCACCAGTGCACAAAGCAAGGTCAATAAAGACATGGATGAGCCAGTTTGGTGTGGAGGAACTTGACTGGCCTGCACAGAGTCCTGACCTCAACCCGATAGAACACCTTTGGGATGAATTAGAGCAGAGACTGAGAGCCAGGCCTTCTGGTCCAACATCAGTGCCTGACCTCACAAATACGCTTCTGGAAGAATGGTCAAAAATTCCCATAAACATACTCCTAAACCTTGTGGAAACCCTTC
>OMNN01087313.1:8589-21877 GCA_900302755.1 Chromis chromis
ATATATAATTTCCTAAACGGCTTGGCATAATATATATATATATATATATATATATATATATATATATATATATATATATATATATATACACACTATATACATCAATGGTGCAATCAAAGTTCAAAGTCGAACATTACACTTATAGGATAGGATAGGACTTGTGACAAAAACACTGTTCGCGATAACACACAGAGTCACGGGTTTTTGCGGTTCCATAAATATGTGTGTGTGGGAGAGTGTAGGGAGTGTGTGGTGAGCGTCTGGAACCACGTCATAGTTCATGCTCACAATATGATGAAGTGTATTCCGACGTCGGAACTTAGCGCTGTGACACCCGCATTCTAGATTATAATGTTTATGTTGTGTGCGCTTTATACTGGATTTCTACAAACACATTAGTGTAAGGAAACAGCGCTCTGGGACATGTTGGATGCGTGATATGAAAGTGTAACTCCTCGGGTTTTATATGCAAAAAGAATTATTGCTCTATCTTATTTGGTTGCAATTCTACCGGCATTGAAAGATAGATATGTAAATCGGATCGCGGGTGCTCCCATCGGTAATAAAGGGCTACTATTGTGTAGGGCCTCCTACCAAAACAGCTATGACCTATTGGTAACAGATCCTTTGGCTCCTGTAGGGTGCAATATCCACAGATCACGCTGAGATCTGATAGGTTTGGATGCTGTGTCCATTCCTTGAGCTCTTGGTCAGTTTCCTCAAGCCATTACTGCTGTTTTTGTGGTGTGACAGGGTGCGTTGTCCTGCATGGCAAAGCCTCTGGTATTGGGGAGTACCATTGCCATGGGGTGCAGTGCTTTATCTGCCACATGATTAGTAGTATGTGCCAAAGTAACATCCACATGAATGCCAGGCCCTGAGGTTTCCCAGCAGAACGCTGCACTGTAACAAGATGTTTCACTTCACCCGTCAGTGGTTTTAATGCCGTGGCTGATTGTTGAAAACATCCTAGAGGAAAAACGGTTCTATACATATGAAAATACATGATCAATCAATAAAATGTCTCAAACAAATTTGCAGTCTTAAGTTGGGTTTGCATGTCAGTAAAAACACGGTCACCTTGATTCCAAACCTATGAGCGCAGTGCAAGTAAGAGACCTTGCTGCGAGTACCTCAAGGGCTTAATGGACTTATCAAGGATCAGCTATTCACAGATAAAAGGTAGAGCCAAGCTGTGTAAAGCCTGTTAGGTAATGAGAAGGATTTCAAGCTCACTCCTCCTAAATTTTGATTGGAGCCCAGTGCAGTGAAGCCAGGACAGGGGCAACCGATGGAATCGCTTCTGTCTTTAAAATTTAGTGCAGCTGAGCTACAGCTTCTTTACTTCAGCCAGAATGCAGAATTCCAACAGCTGAGAAGAGAGGAAATAAAACCATGGACTTCAGGACAAGAGGTTTATTTTTTTAGCCACGTGGCTCTGTGGATGGCCAATGGCAGTCAGGTGGTTAGTGGGTACACCACTTTGTTCCAGACGTTCAGGGTACCCAGAGGATGAATTCTAATGATGCTGATGATCCTGTGACTTTTCCTCTAGTGCCTCCATAAGGTTTTCATTTTAGTTTTTTCGGTGTTTAGACAGCTGTTGGATGGATCCCCCATCAAAATGTTCAGGACAGTTGCAGGCAGCTGTGAACCTGCGTGTTGACAGCAGACATGCACACACTTTTATGCATACTGCAGTTGAGGATATGTATATGCAGTCATGTTGATCACTTATACACCAGATAACATCCTCGTATCCTCCTGTCAGCAAAAGGGAGATCTCCTTTTTTTTTTGGCTGAATGACATGAGAAGTCAAAAAGGAAAATAGTATGTGTGGCCACTAAACAAGAATAGGACCAAGAATGAAAAAGGAACACAGTGTATATTTGCACTCTACAAAGGAGTGTCCAGTTAACTTTGCAGTCCAAGTGTGCTGAGAACGCACATACTTGAAGACAGTCCATGCTGTCAAAAAATTTGGACAGCACATGGACATCTGCACAGAGGTTCATGTGGATCCTTCCAGACTTTGTCAGAATATAAACTTGTCTCGCAGACCCATGCTGAAACCATGAGTTGGCCTTTAGGCTCATTTCTTTAGTGAAAGAGAACCACATTTCTGTATGGTCATAAAAAGAGCAATTTAGAATGACAAATGCAAGTGGATGATTTGTGAAAATAGAGTTATTAACTCTCTGAACCCCAAAATCTAAAACAGGTTTGAAATGCAAGTTATCTTTAAAAGATTATCAGAGCCTGGAACTAAAAACCGAATCACTGGATTTTCAACTTTCCAACGGTTCTTGAATGAGTCATGTGTGACATGCAGCTCTATCGGGAAAACTCAAACTAATGTCAGTTGAATAATTGTGATATTTCATCAAAATGTATGATTTATGGTACATTTCTCATTTAAAAATTCACAAGCAAATTTTTTTTTGCATATTACCATATTATCAACAAATTCAAGAAGCCGTGCTTCATTCAGCTGCAACCAACAGCGGTGTGACTGAATGTAGGGGAAAATAAAGCATACTTCAAATACAGTTTGGTTCAAAAACAGTATACAGAGGACCAAGCTGTCAGCAAGTCGTTGGAAGATACATTCAGAATGGTGAATGTCTTTCTAGAGTTGATGTGCAGAGTACAGTGAAAAATATCTGTTTTGCAGAGGAGGTAAATGTGTAAATAGAAATGTCTTATTGGCTATAGATATTTACAAGTTTGCTCTACTTCTATCTGTGGTTGTGCCATTCCTGTAAACACACAGGATGTTATATTGTAGCTAAGAATGAGCCTACAGTGAGCAAAAATGTGGCAGGAGAAAAAGGCGGCCACAAACTGCTTGGGGTTTATCATGATAATTAGTTTTAAAATTACTTTATCTATAAAGACAATAAAAACTTTTTCTTTTTTTTTTAAATAAACAGTATTTAGGTACTATACTGCACACCTAACTAGGTGCACTTTACATAATGGTGAACTGTTGAAGCACACATACTAGCCCTCCCAATGCTCTTGAGCTGCTGCACTACGTTTGCAGGTGGAAGATATCACTGAAAGCAACTTTAAATGCTAAACAGATCTCAAGGGCAAAGGGTCTTTGGTCAATCACTGTTTGTTTGAATTCCCACTTCCATATACAAACGAGGAGAATCTCTTTCCCATCACGGATGGCAGGAAATACAGCCTGTTGATTAGTTTTCAAGGTAATAAGCCGGATGTGCAATTGTACCTTTATGTTGTTTATGGGATGATTCAAACAAGCTCACGGAATCTCCATAGACCTGCTGATTAAGCACAGGATGAAATGATTTCTAATTACGCCGGCACTCCTTTCTCTTTTAACATTTCATTCGTTTCAGTTGCTATTGCTGCCTATTGTATGTAAGACCTGATTTTAAGGCAGACCTTTGTATCCCAAATGGACGGGAGGAGAAATCAGGCATTACACAGCTGCAGCACAAAAGCCTCTTAAATGAGCCTCTTGAACGATACTTAACAGAGGCCATAACCTTTGACCTTCAGTGACATACCATTACATGGGTTAATTTGACTGATATCCTTGTTTAACGATGTGATGGACAGACGGCAGCATCAGCCAAACTCAACCTCTCTGTCCAGTTAAACAAAAAGGGTCAAACAATCAGAACCCAACTTAAGCGATTCAGGGTCAAACTCCTGAGGCATTCCCAAAATAAACTCAAGTAATGGGATGGGTTTGGTTCTCAATCTCACAAGTGAATGACATCTGAAATGAGAAACAGCAGGTGCTATTTCCTGCAAGGAAACACAGAAGCAAGGCCTTTGTTGGACCCTGTCTGATGGCCATCGGCACAACAAGGCAGCTGGAATGATTTCAAAGGGACTGTATCAGAGCCCTGCTGGTTTCATGTTCTCCCATCATCCTTTGTGAGCGTTCTCACCACGCCTGCTGGAGAGACTGTTGAGGCTATACTATAACTGCTTTCCTGAATTTCTCTTTCAGATCTGTGTGATTTATATGAATCTTGATGATTTGGTTGACACCTCAGAGTAAATCTTTTCCTGTACAGTGAAATACTTTTAGAAGTACCTTATGCTTCAAGTTGCTGTCTTGACATAATGTTTTTGGCAATTTATGAGCTCAGATGTATCTAGAAGACAATTGCCAATAGTTAGCAGTACACCTGATTTACTGCAGGGCACAATAATGTCTAACAACAGAAGTCATTTTCCTGTTTACACAGAGAGATGTTTTCAACTCAAGTGTTCTTTTTTTTGGCCTCATTTTTAATAATTTTTTTGATAGTTGTATAACTTGCTGAACTGAACAATCATTCTTGCTTATTTATTTATATCTGTCTAGGGGTTGTGTTTTTATAGTTGGTGGATTTCTAGTTGTGCATTAGGGAGTTCCAGTGTTGCTAAATAGCCTATGCACGTAACTCATGCCTGTAGCATAATACATCAGGTGTATCTGTAAGAACTGTGATTGATCAGCTTGGGCTGTTTGTGTTCTCTTACAAGTTCTGGTGCTGGTAGATATTGATAAGACATTGGTACTAATGTAATTATTAAGAACACTAGCAAAGATATTTCCACTGCAAACCTCCTATTCACCTTTCTTTATTACAGTGAGTGAAACTGCATCAAAAACAGTGATGCAAAGCAGTGTCTTCAGTAATGAGATGGTCAACATACACCAACCAGTCACACCATGAAATATAAAGCAGTGCAATGTTCCGTTGGGATTCTAGCATGGATTTTACTTCAACATGTACTTCCCACTTATACATTGTTGCAGGCAATGGCTCTTCCTAACAGCAGCGACCTCCTCAAGCAGGGACGTTCACATCACCACACCTGCTCAGAAACCGCTCAAGGAATACAAAACAGAGTCAAAAGCGTTGCCCCAGCCTTCAAATTCCCCAGAACCCAACCTGATCCCATCCATGGGATACGTCAGAACAAGCTCGATTCATGTAGGCCCCGCCCCACAACCCACCAGACCCATGCTGGCAGTTTCATGAGACTAGACACCACAGGCCACCCCCCGAGCTCCGTGTCCACGGTCCAGCAAGTCCGAGATGATTTGGCGCGATGAGGGGAACATATACAGTTGGGTTAGGATTGGTTACATTACAGGTCTATTCATACAGTGAAAGAAAGAATGTGAAAACGATCACACAAAGCACAATAGGTCATGGTCATGTATGGTACATACATTATCAGCCTTGTCAGTTCTGTCAAAGGGTAAAATCTGACATTGACTTAAAACCAGTGTCAGTCTGTCCTGCAGGGCTCCCATTAAACCCTCCATGTGTGATCCATTCACCCTGCTTTAGCCTTCATGTGCAATAGGTGCCATGCCGTGTCCTGTATCCTCAGTGTGGAGTGTAAAACACATTCACCATTCACTGTCTGTTAGTCTTCAAGCTGAAGAAGAGATAACCCCAATGACACCATCCAGTCCCAGAAAATACTATTCAACTGTGTTCAGTAAAATCAAGTGGCCATTTATTTTTTGTGTTTTGTATGACTCTGCTGCTTCTCTAGCTGCAGGCACCTGAGCCAACTCTGTGATACCCTCAGGACTGAGTTGTTGAACTGGCTCACTAGCACCTGGTTTTAAGTGTGAATCATACATGAAGGCAGAGACTTGGAACTATTCGCGACCTAACAAGGTCTTACAGTGTGTGTCTCCTTCACTTCCAAGATTTTTCGTACTTCAGGGCCTCTCTGATTGAGCAGCTGCGAGATAAGAAGAAGGCAATCCTTTATTCCTGTTTTCATCTTCATTGTTGACATCACCAAACCATCTCTACAAGCCGAGCATGCCGTCACTTCTACTGCTGCGCTGCATCAACTCTTATTACGATAAATGATCATCCTGGTAGATGAAGAAAGAGGACGATTGTTCTGGTAAAATGGATTTTCTGGTCAAGAACCAACAGAGCACACTTGGAAACTCCACCTTCGTTCTGTGTCTGTGCATATCAGTGAGGCATGAATGAACAAATCCAGAGATTTCTGAGAAAGGCACAATGCTTTCAGACGTCTGATTTGTTTTCCCAGCTCTTGACGTAGATAACTGAACTTGGGTTCACCTAATATTGGTGAGATGACAGTTTAAGCAGATACCACATTCATTTATGGATGGCTGCACTTTGTGATTACCGTGGGGGGAGCATTGGGAGGGCTAGGTAGGACAGTTATTTTCAGACCCATAAAGTCTGGAGTGCAGGTCTGTGGAATTATCCACCACCCCAAAGGCCTCGCTACCTCCAGCGCAATAACAGCCTGTCTCCAACCTTAAAAATAGCTGGACGCTGGAACTCTCATTATAACCATCCATCCCTGCAGTGGAAAACGTCTGACAGAGGGAGGGAAAATAAAGTTTGTTTATAAACGAGGCACATGTGCCCTGCCAATATTTTTAGTGAATGATTTCAGTATTTTACATGTCCAAGTAGCGATAAGTGCAGGATGCTGTGTAAAACAACTGGAAAATTGAAAAGGAAGCGAATGCGTAGGGGGGCTTTAGGTTTTAGTGGGTTTCACAGTGGAAATAAATACGCTTGACTAATGAAACAAATTATAAAACCTTGAAACGTTATCACTTTTTTAAAAAAAGGCATCCGTCAACATTATTAGTTTACAAGAGCAAACTGTATTCAGGTAACATAGGGTGATGTGTAAAATGCTATATTTTGCTTGGTGTGAATAATCTCCAATTTAAACCACAGTGTCTCCTCTCTCATCAAACAGCTCACAGTTGATCGGCCTCCACACTGAGCTGTTGGGAGTAGTTCTAATCAGATCAACTTTCAAGGGGTCAGAAAAGAAAAAAAGGCGAAAAAGAGTGTAAGAGTGAGGTGGAACCACGCTGGGAGCTGGTGTGTCTAGGTGTTTCTCTGTGTGTGTGAGGGTGGAGAGTGCAGGGGGGGGAGTTGTTGCTGAGAGGCAGCCCTAGGCTAAGTTCTGCTAAATTCACACCAGCTGTAGTGATGTCAGTAGGCAGTGTGTCGAATATTCCGGCTCAGAAGCTCCGGCCAGGCTTGTGTGTAAATCTGTGTATTCAGGTGCGTTATGTGAAGTCATCTGGTGCAAAGTGGCCAAACTTCAGGGTCTGCAGGGAAGCAGGGGTTCCCAGGCCAAAGCCTTTCTTCTTCTACCATTCACCCATCATTTCTTTTACTGTCTCGGCCTCTCCAACACTTTCCTCCTCTGTTTGAGTTGTTGATCCCCCTGCAAGTCAGACTCTTCCAATTCTGACTTTTAGTCACTCTCCCGCTCTCCTCCTCCTCCTGTGTGTTAGCAGAGGGGATTTGTTAATGGTCATCTCGCCTCTGGTAGACAATATCACAAGCTCATACACTCTTTTAGATAGCCAGATATGAATAAATGGTATATTATAAACCATGTCACCAGCATCAATATGAAAAACTGTGGACACAACAACAAGTCTTTCTAATTATATTATTTAGCACTATGTGAAGCTGTCTGGTTAAGAGGGGATTCTCTAATGCACATGAAAATTCGCCAATGCTCTAATGCAAACGTGCACACATGAAAAAGTGACATCATCATGGTTTCTCTACATAGTATCACTGTGAGACACTGTGTCACTGCGTTTCTGGAAGCAGCTTAATATAACTTTACTGTTAAGTGACTTCTAAGGCCAGTGTACTTTCCACATCCATGAGTATGTGAGAGTCAACTCGGGTCGTAATAATGTCCACCAAGTCCACCAGAGTCTGCATAAGCTCCTCTGTGGGTGCAGCATCCCAAGCATCCCTAAATTTGACTATGATACAAGAGCAGTAGTGTGCACTAGTAACACAAGGGGCACTAAAAGTGTGCATACAAAGAATATGCAGATGCTGATCTATTGTGCATTTACAGAATTCATCCTCCAAGCAGACTCCAAGTGGACGTGAAAGAAATACAATGACAAGAACCACACGTCAGTGGTGTCCACAACTGTCCATGTGTGCATCCACAAGGAGTATTAGTAGTTGTTTTAGCAAACTCTCCCAAAATGACGTGAAGTGTACATTCCAGTGACAAAACTGTGGATCTATAATCATCATACCTACCTCAATTGGTAGACAAAGTCCATGTAGGGGGAGGTTGGGGTAGAAGAATACGAGAACATTTGGCTTTGGAAAAGGCTATTTATTGTTTCTGACCATGAATCAATGTTTTTGTTTTTTGAACAGTGATGAATTGTTCAAAAAACAATGGCTGTCCTGCCATCCCCACTCCAACCTCTCCTGCTATCCCCTCCCCCCTCATTCCCACTCCCAGTCCAACCGGTCGAGGCAGATGGCCGCCTTCCCTGAGCCTGGTTCTGTCGGAGGTTTTTTTCCCCCCTCCCTATCCTAGGTTTTCTTTTTTTTGGTACCTTCCCACCGTCACTGAAATCCAAAAGCAACTTTGGATTGTTGGGTTTTCTGTTTTCTGTTCTTCTGTGTTAATTTGTACTTATTATGTAAAGCACTATGAGATGACATATGTAATATGTAAATATGCGCTATATAAATAAAATGGAATTGAATTGAGCAACTTGATAAAGCACACTAGTGAAGGGACTTTTTGAGTTTTCCATATTCAGAAGTGCCAACCTGAACTGAGCTGTATGACATAAAGACTGTTCTGCCTTTTGTGGCAAATTAGGGACTTTCAGTTTTAAGAAATTGAAAATAAAATCAACTTGAAACTTACCCTGCAGGTTCATACCTGTGATGTTACTTTTATTTTCCATTTCGGAATTAATTACACTTTCACATAGTTATTTAACTTGAAGGTTCTAATTTTAAAAGGCTCCATTAGAAAGTCTGTGTAAATGATATGCAACGATTTGTTTTTAAACACATTTCTAAACACATGTAAAAAAAAAAAAAAAACTGTTGAAATGTGTAAAAAGACTATGTGTACTATTGTGGAGTTCATCTATTAACTGATGAGATGAAGGATTGATTTGTGCTGAGGATCACCACCTGCCTCCACAGTGATTATTTGACACCAGGTAGTTTTGTAAACTTTCTGCTCTTACTGATGGATGGGCTGAACTGACTATCTCCCTCCAGGGATTCCAGCCTTCCGTCCCGCCTGCATCTGGTAGCATCATCGGCCGGACATGCCCACTAGTGAGTGTAAGTTTCCTTGTCTGCTTAGTTTATTATAGTAGGTAAATTAGTCCACAGACACAAAGTGACCAACATATTCCATGTCTACAAATTGTGATTTCACATCTAACCTTTCTAGTTATAAGAAACTCAGGTCTGTTTTCACAGTAAGTACAATGCTGGTTATGTTTTTCAAGATTAATATACTCAGTGACTTTTTCAATCATTCAGATTTAGCTGGGTGGTTTAGAACACACTTTTCTGTGGAGTCGCAAATTCAGAGCATATGTTTTATTCTCATTTACAAAGTCAAAACATGAGTAACCATGGTTAACTGGAGTTCAACCACATATTTTTGGGATGTTGCCCCCCCACTAATAATCTAATAATCAGTCTTAAATGATTGTTCAGGAGGAGAATCTTGGAAGGAGTAACGACCGTGTGCCTCACTGCTCTGCTTCTTGCGGTTAGCTGCCCCATTGATTTAAAGAGAATAGGGTTTCATAATGTATTTTCAGGTTTCTCAATTTATTACTTAAGTGGAGCTACCCATCCAGTATTACACAGTAGGAGTCCTGCCTGAACCATGATTCAGTTATTATCGCTGCTTTCTATTCAAAATTAAAAAGCAAAACCAGACACTGGCTCACAGAAGCATCGAGAACGTTCTAAAGCAACTGCACAATGTTGATAGAGGTGTGCTGCAGGCCTGTCCTTTTTGCCGCCCACTGTGGGAAACTGCTGAAATCACAAAGGCAAATCTCCAGTTAATTTAGTCATAGGACAGGAGCAGGAAATGATTGTGCGGATGGGATGTTGACATTACTAAAAGTTTGTTACCCTGACCTCATTAATTGAGGTGCAGAAGTCTCACATGAGCAGAGTAGGTGTGTGTGTGTGGGTGTGTGAGAGCACAAGGGGTGGAGGGGTGAGGGCCATGCAAAGGTTACGCACCACTGTAACGTATGAAAAGAAAATACCTCTGAGTGTTGGGTTACAGTAAATCTAATTAGAGGATTACTGTTGTGATAAGGACTGGAAAGCTTGGTAAGCTGTTTGTACTCTGGTTTGACTTCAATTACACACTGGGTTTGTCTTGATGTAATGCATATAATTATCTTGTAATTACACCTTTTGAGGATGTTTAGTAATGCAATATGCCATTTGGAAACTGCAAGTTAAGACCACAGTGTTGGATGGAGCTGGGAAACAAAATGGTAACATCGAGATGTAATCTGGAGCTCTGCAACAAACAATTATTCGTTACAATTACAACATTAAAGGAGACTGGGACAAGTGGGTTCTAGTTATGAAATTAAAATTCACTTTTGCGAGGAAATCTTGGTGTTTTTTTGTCTTCTGTATTTTTATTTTGGTCAAAACTGCCATCAGCAAAAATAAGAAATGTATGTTTTATTTATTTCTCTGCTGCACTTTAGTGTTATCCATGCACCAAGCAGCAGCTAACTAGCTGGGGATGGATGTTTTCAGCTTAATTAAAGCTCTATATTCTGTCATTTTAACCTTCATCCTGCTATTAGGCTTTTGCTACTTCAGATTTAAGATATTTGGCGACACTGTTCCCGACTCCATGACGTCACTCAACTAATGGTGGTGGTTATGGGACCCAGTGTGTACCTTCTAACAGCCGGACCCTTGAGAGAAGACAGCTAACACTAACTAGACCCCCACCCTCTCTTTAATAATGCAGAACAAAAACTTCACAGAGCGTGTGGGGGGCTGCAAATCACTCAGCTGGCCAATGAGTCCCACTTCCTTTCGTTGTATTTCAGCAGCCGCAGACTCCCACTTTTGAAATGCAAAATAAAAAGTCTAGATCACTAGTTGGTTGATAGTTAATGTTGGTGGTTAAAATGCCTCAATCACTCATAGGATATAAAGTTCTCTAGTCAGTGGCACACTGCAGAAAGAAGGCTGACAACATGTCCTCAAAATGCCAGTTTCTCAGATGTCAGTCAACCACTGTCATTAGTGCCGTTTAAACATGTGAAGCTGCTCTTGCAAATGTGTCCAGAACTCTTTTGAAAAAGTGAAAATATGCACAATAGCTACAGTAATTAAAGTCTGTGTAAAAGAAATGACTAGAGTGCAGTAACATCAGTGGTTATTCTGTTCGATCGCGACTTAATATCTTTACTACAGTTTGGTAGATAGCTATGCAAATGCGTCTACTCTGGATCCCAGAATCTGCAGAAAAGCTCTGCATACTCATTTAAAGTTCCTAAGAGTGATGAGATGAAGAAGAGTTGGATTGACTTCGTAAAAAGAGCCACATTGATGAAGAGATAAAGAACACCTGCCTTTGCGGTGACCATTTTTACACTGGGTAGAGACAGTTGGGAGTCACGGATAATCCTCCGTCACTGCTTAATAGTGCCAAACCAGCTATCTCCATCCCCCCGCTCCAAAGTGATATAAATATTCTGTACCTACAGCTTGTGATTTCACATACCTGTTCGGTTAAAACTAACGAAGGGCGTGTTCACACTGGGCAGTTTAGTGCGCACTCGAGATCGATTCTCTCTTTGGTCCGTTTTTTTTTTGCTGGTGTGAACAGGGACTAGTTGGTGCGCACCACTTTTAGTGCGCACCAACTGGTTCACTTGAAGAGGTGGTCTCGGGCCGCACTAAACGTACTATCCGGAAGCGGAGCGTATGAAATTTGTTCTAAATGTGTTGCCGTAGTTTCTGGTACAAGGCATTGTGCATTTCCAACGCCGCTCTGGACTCCGATAAAGACTCGACATAATCAGAAACATTACGCATAGATAACGTGTAGCTCGCTACGGCGAGTATGGTGAGAAAACTAAGTATCTCTTCATCCATATTGAAAAACAGTGGCTCAAATGGCTCTTGTTCACTGATGATAGCCTTGGTTTTGTTTACTTCCTTGAGTCACTTCCCGCCTTTGAATTTTGACCAATCGGTGACAATCACATGGCAACATCCACATGACCAATGGTTGAAATGAAAGTTTTGACGTGATCCACTAGAGCGCACTAGATTTCGAGACGTTGGACACGGTCTAGAAAATCCACGCTTTTTTTCTGGTCCACAAAAAATTTGCATTTGGTTCACTTTGGTTCATTTCAGTAAGTGTGAACACAGCCTTAGTGTGTTCTAAGTGGAAGCTGTACCAGAGTGACAAGTGCAAGTGGAGCTGAAAGGATTGGAACTCCACCTCTTGCAAATCACCAACAATACACTTTGGTTGGCATGCAGTGTGTCCGTTAAAGTCTGAGTATATTTGATTGCCCAACATGACACTCTGAGCTTCATTTAGCCTGGTGCAGAGAGTAAGCAACAATTTCACAAAGACTCACATCCCTGGTTTGATGGCAGATGATCATGTCATGTGGTCTTCAGACTCATCCAGACCCAATAAAACTGACTCATAAAATGCTAAGTCTGGTTTGACATCTGTGACTGCAGCAGGAATCACTGCTTGACTTGTCCCAGGTGCAACCACGATGTATCCCACCAACGAAATCCACAACCAAGTATTCAGGTGCAGACGAGGTGTTGGAGGTGTTACAAGGTGTCTTTGCCACAGAGTCGAGCCCTTCCTCTGCATGACACTGATTAGTTTTATTAGACATGTGAAGATGAAATGTAGAAATGTAAGTATCAGTTTATCGCAGGTCTGTTTTGCGTCAGATTAGATGTTGACAGCCCCTCTTTCCTGATCCCTGTTTGATCATTCCAGGCTACTTCGGCCCAGAAATGCTCCACATTATCCTGACACATGGCCTTCTGTCTCCTCTGACTAATGTTGTTTTGATGACTGACATTTGCATATTGAAACATCCAACAGAGGGACATTTTTTAGATGTATACACACACCTGTTAAATATATCAGTGAGCAGTGTGTATCAGTGAGCAGCTGAAAAACTGAATTTCCCTTTGGGATGAATAAAGTATCTATCTATCTATCTATCTATCTATCTATCTATCTATCTATCTATCTATCTATCTATCTATCTATCTATCTATCTACCTACCTATCTACCTATCCATCTATCCATCCATCTATCTATCTATCTATCTATCTATCTATCTATCCATCTATCCATCTATCCATCTATCCATCCATCCATCCATCCATCCATCCATCCATCTATCCATCTATCTATCCATCCATCCATCCATC
>OMNN01087317.1:0-10798 GCA_900302755.1 Chromis chromis
GGTCTGAATACTTCTGGCCATGTGATATTTCAGTTTTTCTTTTTTAATAAATCTGCAAAAATGTCTACAATTCTGTGTTTTTCTGTCAATATGGGGTGCTGTGTATACATTAATGAGGAAAAAAATGAACTTAAATGATTTTAGCAAATGGCTGCAATATAACAGAGTGAAAACTTTAAGGGGGTCTGAATACTTTTCGTACCCACTGTATATACACATTTTAAAAAGCCTTTTGGAGAACTATATATATATGGGAGACGCAGCATTTGTGTATGATACTACACTCTACATTGAAGCAATAAGCCCTTTAATCCATAAATTACTGACTCAATCTATAATGTAATAAAATTATTACACTATTAGGGGAACAATATTTTGCCTGGCCCAAAATGTAACAACAGACCTGAAATGTAACAAGTTGTTACATTTTGGGCAAAAAGTTGTTACGTTTTGGGCTCAGCATTTTGTTACATTATCGACCAGTTATTACATTTCGGGTTTTATTACATTTATTTTTATAACATTTCAGGTCGTTGTTACATATCGGGCTCTAACAAGGCACAAAACTTATAAGTGCTAAAAGTAAAATCACTTACAATACAGAATGATAGATTTCATAACCATATTTATTAGATTATTGGATAAGAATTAGTGATGCACTGTTCTGTTTACCACTTAAATGTTACAGCCGGTTTCAATAAAACTACTTGTGACATGTCATATTTGGCTTTGACTTTAACTGAACATTTGCTCTCACTTTGCGGAAAAAATATCGGGATATATATCGTATATCGATATTCAGCCTAAATATATCGGGATATGACTTTTGGTCCATATCGCCCAGCCCTAGGTAGTGCTTAATGTGAAAATTAACTCTGAGACTGGGAGATTTCTGAGTGCGTGCTTCAGTGCTGGGATGTTGATGGGAGTTGTAGCAGGCAAGACTTAGTGTCCTTGGGCAAGACACTGAACCCGAAGTTGCTCCCAATGGCAGGCAGGCACCTTGCATGGAAGCTCTGTTGCCATCGGTGTGTGAATGGGAAACGCATTGTAAAGCGCTTTGAGTACCACTGAGGTAGAGAGGTGCTATATAAGTGCAGACCATTTACCATTTACACCCAAAGAAGGGAAAAGGAAAAGAAGGAGGAAGGGAAGGAAGGATGCCAGCTAACTAGAGCTAGAGGTGGAGGGCCTGACAGTAACACTGCAAATTCTGAATACATACACTATATTGCCAAAAGTATTGGACCACCTGCCTTTACGTGCACATTAACTTTAATTACATCCCATTCTCAATCCTTAAAGGTTTAATTTGGAGTTGGCCCACCCTTTGAAGCTATAACAGCCTCAATTCTTCTGGAAAGGCTTTCCACAAGGTTTAGGAGTGTGTTTATGGGAAGTTTTGACCATTCTTCCAGAAGAGCATTTGTAAGGTCAGGCACGAAGGCCTGGCTCTCAGTCTTCACTCTAATTCATCCCACAGGTGTTCTATCGGGTTGAGGTCAGGTCTCTGTGCAGGCCATTCAAGTTCCTCCACACCAAACTGGCTCACCCATGTCTTTATTGACCTTGCTTTGTGAACTGGTGCACAGTCATGTTGGAACAGGAGGGGCCATCCCCAAACTGTTCCCACAAAGTTGGGAGCATGAAATTGTCCAAAATGTCTTGGTATGCTGAAGCATTAAGAGTTCCTTTCACTGGAACTAAGGGGCCAAGCCCAACCCCTGAAAAACAACCCCACACCATAACCCCCCCTCCACCAAACTTTACACTTGACACAATGCAGTCAGGCAAGTACCGTTCTCCTGGTAACCGCCAAACCCAGACTCGTCCATTGGATTGCCATACAAAGAAGCGTGATTCATCACTCCAGAGAACACATCTCCACTGTAATAGAGTCCAGTGGCAGCATCCTTTACACCACTTCATCCCACACTTTGCATTGCACTTGGTGATGTAAGGCTTGGATGCAGCTGCTCGGCCATGGAAACCCATTCCATGAAGCTCCCTATGCACTGTTCTGGAGCTAATCTGAAGGCCACACGAAGTCTGGAGGTCTGTAACTATTGACTCTGCAGAAAGTTGGCGATTTCTGCGCACTGTACGCCTCAGCATCCGCTGACCCCGCTCTGTGATTTTACGTGGCCACTTGGTGGCTGAGTTGCTGTTGTTCCCAATTGCTTCCACTTTGTTATAATACCACGAACAGCTGACCATGGAATATTTAGTATCGAGTAAATTTCACGAAGGAACTTATTGCACAGGTGGCAACCTATCACGGTGCCACGCTTGAATTCACTGAGCTCCTGAGAGCGACCCATTCTTTCACAAGTGTTTGTAGAAGCAGTCTGCATGCCTAGGTGCTTGATTTTATACACCTGTGGCCATTGAAGTGATTCGAAAACCTGAATTCAATTATTTGGAGGGGTGGGCCAATACTTTTGGCAATATAGTGTACATGTCTCCTATCTGTGTGTTATCTTCAGGACACCTTATCTACAAAGATCTGCAATCTCGTACACCAGCCTGCAGCAGATCATATTTTAACTGTAAAACTCGTGCCGTGTTAGCTGAATTTTAGGGGGACACAACATGAATATCACTGCTTTTAGTGGAAGAACTACTAAAATAAGACCCATGTTTTAACAAGCTCATATTATCCATTACATTTCTCTGTTATAGAGGAATAATGAGAGGAACAAGAAGAAGATAGAGCAGGGATGGGAACGTCTGCCACCGACATGACATCTTGGTGGAAAGCTTCTGTACAGCTATCACGGTTACTATGGTAACATGAGAAATTCACTTATCCATAACACCCTGCAATTTTCACAGCAGACTGTGCTCTTAATTAAATGTGAATCTTCATTCTTAATACATTCTAAAATGAAAATGTACACTGTAAATGACTCTTCTGTTCATCAAACACACAGTTTCTGTAGTGGGAAATATTGCAGAGAGCTTTGATATGATTTTGTTCTCCAATTCAGGAGGCTCATGGGGCCACTCTGAGGAGAGAAACGATCAATAGAAAGATCAGAATCTCAAGAGATAATGAGACAGAAGATGTTCGCACAAGTGGCAGGCAGCATTAGATAAGAAACATTTTATCTTTGAATAGGCTCAATACAAAGAACCCCTGTGGAGAACTATCAGAAGTTTCCTGCTGCACAAAACACATCAGTATGTTCAAACTGGTCCCACTGTCTGTGTGTTAGAGTCACCTTATCAGAACATGACTCACTTTAGATGAGTCTTGTCTTCTGCTGCTGTTATGAAACCAAACAGAGCCCAGAAGGAAAAGAGCGGCTCCAAGTCAGTTTTGCTTCACGCTGTGACTGGACAACATCCAGGATATTGGGACCAATCACGGCTCTGTAGACTGAAACACAACCGCAAGTCATGTCTGTTGTATCTGTATCTGTCTTTAAATAAAAGATGATTTGGAGCTGTTTTGCATTGGAACTGTCAGTCGTACGGCTTCTTTGTTCCTCTGATATACGTTTTTGTTTTTTAGGTTCTTGTAATGTACTTTACTTGATTATTTCTATCCTCTGCTAGTTCAAACGTCTACTTCACTACATTTCAGAAGGAAATATTGTACTTTTTACTACACTACATTTATCTGTCACCAAGAGTTCATTATTTAAAAAAAAAAAAACTAAACAAAACAAGCTTACAAAATTGCAGCTTTGGTGACAAGACAAGAATTAAGAACCATTACTAAAGCTTTGTCAAACAATCTCAAGCAATGATCACACTCATATGGAGTTAGCAAATTGCAGATATAGGCAGGAGCCAGACCTTGCAAGGCTTTTAAAATGCAATTTCTTTGCAAGTTTTGCTACTTACTCAGTTCTGCTGATGAGGACAAAGAAGCTTAGATTTCAGAACTTTCCCAAGTGTCTCCTATAGGGGCCAAGGTTTCTCATTTTGGCCATGCAGTTGTGCAAAGCTAAGGTGAATTATAATGTTTTTTTTAAGTGGAATTAAAAAAAAAAAAAAACAGTTGAGGGCTAAGTGGACCCAAAGAGATAAATTGATCCACTTTTTAACCAAAAAAACAAATATTAGTTTGGGCAGTGAATCAATGAAACTAGCTGACTGATCATCTAGAATACCTCCAACTGTAAATTCTGCTCACACACTGATACATCAGTATTAATCTAAACATCTCATTATGACATATGGTGTCATACTTGTCACAGGGCATGTACTTTTACTTGTCATTGGGTATTTTTTAAAATGTTATTTTGCACATTTACTTAATAATTTATTAAATTTTTGATGGAATTCAGCAGCTCTCGGACCATCTGGAGTGATCTGGTTTCTTCATTCAAATCAACAAATGTCAGTGAGACTTTGACTCCAGAGCAGCTGCTCTCAGTGTGCACGTGTTGAATGTGTTTGTGGCAGGTTGGTTTAAAAAATGAGCTCGTATGCTAGAGAAACATTCCCTGGATAAATAAAGGAGGAAAACTGAATCCGTGATACAGTAGTTATGTGCATTTCAAACATTATATGACAGCTTGTCTAAATACAAATGCAAACCTGCTGCCAAACAAAACAAAACTTTCCAATCAGAACCCCTCCCACACACCACTGTTGACTTTGTGGCTCTATGTGTCATTTGCTGCATATTTCATGAGTTTTACATCATTTAATAGAAAGAAATCGGGCATCAAGTGACCCCTCGGTGCCCTGGAATAATTTGTGCACCGCAAAATGAATGTCAAAGAAACATTTGTGTAATCTTGATTGGAATATTATTAGCATGTTAATTGAGTCCACCTGTGACTCAGAGTGTGTTCATACACTTGACCTTTAATGCCAAACAGGAGTCTAGAGACATGCAAGCCGCTCTTTGAGGATGTACAAGTACTGTACACCTCATTCTGAAGTGAATGTCATTAGTTTTGTAGGTAATGAGTCATAGACTAAGAATTACGTCATAATGAAAATTGCATAAGATGATACATGTGACTATTAATTCCCATTCTAGTTCATCACATACACAGATTACATATGATAAGAGCCCAATAGCTAGGAAAGAATTAAAGGCTTCAATTTTAAAGACTTAATCATGTGGTGGGGATAAAAATAACACCCAAGATGGCCAAATACCACTGTACATGCTAAGAATCCCAAACCTTACACTTGCACACAGAAAATAATATGTGGTTTAACACTGACAAAAGGGAGCTGCTAAATTTAGATTGAGCCTGTAACTCAAAATGCACCATCAACAATATCGCACTTTGTCCAATTTCAATTGATAACGAAAAGAAAAGAACAAATAAAACAAGAGAGAAAAACTCATTTAAAATACAAAAAGATCCTTTTACTACTGGACAAAATTGTGTTTCTGTAAACAACATGTTTGATGTGTGTTTTTTCTGTGAGCATTCAACTGTGGCTTCATTATTGAGCTGTGCACATAGTCAGTATTGTAAATGAATTTCTGAGCAGGGGAAAATATATTTATTTAGATGCATTCCTGGCCATTATGTCATGTACAAACCTCTAGTGGTGGGAACAGCGATACATTAAAAACAACAGCTATAACCTTAATTAGATAGAATTGACATTCGTTTCATAGATTGTGTGCTTTCTAATAGGTTCTAATAGATTGGTGCTTCACTATCTTACTTTTGACTGATGTTCAGGTCTGGCCTGTTTTAGGATCATATTAACTGGTCTCTGCTTGTCTTCCAGGATAAACAGAGTTATCAAGGCCTTTCCCGTGATCCAGCCCCAGCAATCTCCTGCAAAGGGAGAATCTCAACCGACCTGCAAGGAGTGCATCATGTGAGCAACGATGGCAGCTGAAGGAAATTGCAGACATGAAGGTTAGTCTAAACAATGGGGCCTAATAACCAAATTCCACCAAACTCCACATATGACATTACAACCAAAATAAGTAGTTTACTACCTGTAACATATGACTCCATATGACCCATAGCAATATTAAAGACCCCCTTCAGTTAAAATCAACTTCTTTTTTCTACCTTGTTAACATGTCCATATGGTCTCTTTTTGTATGCTAGAAGGCATATCATGAGTGTAATAAGCATTTAATGCTATGACTGAGCATTTCTGCCTTGAAACTGCAGTGTTTTTGACTGCAGAGTTAGACTTCCAGGGTTTCATATGTACCAAACCTAAGGAGCCCATCCTGTCTACTTATGGGTGTAGAGCTTTACAGTGTTTGACCCAAGTCGTAGATGAGCTGGTGTGCTTCAGCTACAGCAAGTGGGGAGGACAGAGTAAAGAAAGAGGCAGGGATTTCAGAGATCCACACATTCTGAAGGAGGCAAGAGTGTAGCGTTACATCGACACCATTTTAAGGCAGAAATAGATTATTAGGGGGGTTATTCAATACCTGGAGAGACTTTAATGCAGATTGAAAGCCAAAACATAGCCTGAGAGGCAAGATGCAGGGCATAAAAGCCCATTTTTGGTCCTCCTAAGGCTGAGCCAGCTCAAGGTGGTGTAACAACACTTTTCCTTTCATTAGCAAACCTCATTAACACAACCTGAACCCATCAGACTATGTTTTGCATTATGGAGATGATTCCTCATGAAAAGGAGCCTATTCATGCCTGAGATGGATGGATGCAGAAAATGTAGGGTTTATCATTGTTCACTATGTACAAGTGTTGTATGAGTGTTTGATGAATGCCAGCTTGTCCTAAGCACAGGTGTAGGGGGTACTTATGCACAAGTTTAGAGGATAATCTGAGGTCATCTGAGCACATTTTGTGCCAGACATGCTAGTATGCTAATGATGCTACTGATATGAATAAGCATTTACTAATTATGTTGTTCCATAGCATGTAAGTGGGCAATTTACATAATGAACACAATGCGCTCCACACTATAGCATAACCTTTGACTTGTGTACGTGCCTGTACAGACACTCTCTAAATAGATCTTGAACTGAAACATTCCTGCATGGACTTTATTATTGAGGTGGAAGTATTTCACTTACACCCACTTGATCTTTTTTTTGAGAACATTCATCTCTTTATTACAAAAAATTACTTATTTCTCTGAACTGGAAAGAAGAGCAGTTAAGCCAAATATTATAGTCTAGAATAACAGCATGGCATATTGTATAAGACTGGAAAATATATCATATACTTTGAGAAGCAAACTGAGCATTTATGAAGACGTATAGGAGCCACTGAGTACTTTGAATGTAAATGTAATGTAAAATTTCTAAGCTATAACTCATCCTTATGACATATGGACTGAAATGCTATTTTGAAATATGCATTATTTATATTTTTGAAAGAAGTTAAAAGTAGGGGGGAAAGGTAGGGTAGGAAGTGTTTTTGTTTTTGGCTGCCTTAAATTTCTTTCCAAGAGATACATAATCTAAAAGTAGTCACCCTCCTTCGAGGTTTTCCCCCATTTTACTACTTCAGTTTAATGTAGTTTTTGTTTTGTTTTGTTTGTTTGTTTTTTACCAAAAAGACTCTTTCATGTCAAAGTGAAAACAAATTTCTACAAAATAATGTCAATTAATTAAAAATATACAATGTAAGCCCACCAAATAACTTATATTGACCATGATTCAATGTTGAAAATTTGAGAACCCTGTAGAATATTTTAAATATTTCTGAATGAATATGATCTAAACACCATCACAAGACCTAAACGTAGATCATGAGAACCCAATTAAACAAATAAGCCAAAACTTGGTAATTATTAATTGAGGAAAATGGTCCAATATTACATATCTGTGATTGGCAAAAGTATTCTAACCTTTGCATTCAGTATCTGGCATGACCCCCCTGGAACAATAACTGCAACCTAATGTTTCCGGTAGCTGTTGATCAGTCCTGCACATCCAGTCGGACCAATTTTAGTCCATTTCTTCTTCAGAACAACTTTAACTCTGTGATGTTGGTTAGTTTTCTTACATAAACTGCTCACTTTGTTTCATTCTACAATATTTCTATCGAATCCAGGTCAGGACTTTGGCTTGGTCATTGCTTCATTCTTCTTCAACCATTCTTTGGTAGAACAACTTGTGCATCTTGCTACATGACCTACTTTCTCGTGAGATTCAGTCACAGACAGATACCTTGACATTTTCCTTCATAACTTATAATTCATTGTTCAATCAATGATGATGAACAGTCCTTGCTCAGTTGCAACAATAAGGTCTATTTTGGTCTTGTCTGTCTACGAAACATTTTCCAACTTTACTTGTCCCTGTTCATGGGCAGCAATGTTCCCCGTTTCTCCTTGCAGCCCTGCCGTGCACACCGTTATTAGTCAGCGTTCTCTTTATGGTGGGCTCTTGAACATTAATATTACCTTTGTGCGAAAGGCTTTTAGTTGTTTAAAAGTTACTTTGACCTTTGGAGTGATCTTTGTTGGCCGAGCACTCCTGGGGAAGGTAACAATGGTCTGCCTTTTCACCATTTGCATGAAGTCTAACTATGGATTGGTGGAGTAATTTTGTAACCCGTTCCAGCCTGATAAGCATTAATGATTTCCTTAGAAATCTACTTTATTCATGTCATGATACACGTCCACACACATGAAGAACAGACTTTGTTAGATTACTGTTCTTTAAATAAATCATAATCAAACCTGATTGCCTTCCTACTGATTGAAAACGTGACTATAATTTCACCTCCAAATGAACTGCTAATCTTAGAGGTAGAAACAACGTTCTTCACTGAGGTAGTATTGGTTCATCTTCCTTAAAATATAAATTACCAATTTTTTTTTTCTTCTCATTTGTTTCATTGGGTTCTCCTTATCCACTTTTTGGACTTGTGACATCTGAGAATGTTTCAATTCAATTCAATTCAATTCAATTCAATACAATTCAGTTCAATTCAGTTCAATTCAATTAAATTTTGTGTATATAGTGCATATTTACAACACATGTCATCACAAAGCGCTTTACATAACAGAAAGAACAGGAAACACAAAACCCAACAATCCAAAATGCTTTTGGATTCCCTCTGAGCAAGCAGTCAGCAACGGTGGGAAGGAACCAAAAAAAATCCTAGGATAGCGAGAGGGAAAAAAAAACTCAGACAGAACTAGGCTCAGGGAAGGCGGCCATCTGCCTCGACCTGTTGGGTTGGGAGGGGGGATGAGGGGGGAGGGATAGCAGGAGAGGTTGGGGTAGGGATGGCAGGACAGCAGGTGAGGCCAGGGGCTGCAGATCAGGGACGTGGAGTTCCAGATCCAGAGACATCGTGCCTGAATAAGATGTAATTGGTTGAAATGCTGTACAGTGATTATAAAAGCACAGCAATAAGAAGACCCTGCCTTTTTCTTGCCATTAAGATCTTTGTCAGATATAATATCTGCCATCGTAATTTTCTTCCACATTCTGATTATTATATGCTCATTAAAATATATGATAGGAAAAGGCATTATGATGGAAAAACTTCTCCTTTATTATTCAGTGCAATATTCATGATGCTCTGCATTTTCTCCGATGTAGAGGAAAGTTCAAATCTACATTACAAACACATTGTCTGCTCCAGTGAGAATAATTCTTTCACCACCCTTAGAATCTATAGAAACCAGCAGGGTTAATTTACTCCCTGAAGACTGTGTTTCTTATGTTATTTAGGTGGGATTCAAAGTGCTGCTGCTTCAATGTTGTGCTTGATCCTGCTGCTTTGCATGATTTGTGCATACACTGCGCATGCTAATTCGTTGCCTTTGTTTTCATGTCACCACTTGCGTTTGTGTTTCTTAATCTGTCAGTGAAGGGACATTTTACACAAGGACTTCAATGCAAATTAGCCAGCTGGCACATTAACAGAAATATTTATTAATGTGCACTGCATCGAATGTTATATGAAAGAAACTTATGTCCATGTCTGACAAATGTTTCACCACTGCAGTGTCTTTTTTTGGCCCATGAGGGCTGGATGCAACCTTTTATGACAAAGTAAGTGTCCTTTTTTTGCAGATAAAGTGACACTTTTATGCAGCCCCATACCAACAAAAAGTGAAGTGAACATAACGGCTAAGTGTGCCAGTTAGGTCGGTCACAGATCTAAACGGTTCGATGTCAGATGTGAGTCACTGGTCAGCATGGGGTCATTCAATCGGCTCTTTAGTGTGATCTGGCATGTGCCTTGTTAGGCCTTAATTAAGCCCCATCTCCTCTGCCGTTAGCTGGCACTGTCAGCACAGAGGCCAGTAATTATCAACTCCTACCCGGGGAGCCTTGCTGTTTACATCAGTTGCTTTATACTTCAGAGAGAAAGCATTAATTAAAGCTGCAAGCAGCGTCGGACAGGTTCTCGCTTCTTGCTTCTTGTCCTCAGGTCTGGACTTTGATCACACCTGTGAAGTTTCAGGCCATTTGGAGCATGTACAGGCCAGTTACACAGCACTTCCTGTTTGTTTTATGGTGAAATGACAGTAAATTCAAAATGGCAGACTTCCTGTTGCATTGTGGGTATGGATTCTTGAGGCTTTTTTGCGTCTTGTCGTGATACATATGTGTACTGAATTTAATAGCTCTAGGTGAAATGTAGTTCGGGGGCCGAATTTTTAAATTTTCAAGGAGGCACAGTTGAGCCCAAATGGCGCCACGGCGAAGTGGGATTCCTTTGTAGAAGATTTTAATAACTTTTTGTCACCACCACCTGCAGTATATGTGGACCAAATTTGAGACCTGTAGGATGAGTTCGCTCTGGAAAAGTGCAAATTTCTGACCGTAAATTCAAAATGGCCGACTTCCTGGTGCATTTTGGGTAAAGGGTTGATTAGGCAATTTTGTTCATCTTGTCGTGATACATATGTG
>OMNN01087319.1:0-13990 GCA_900302755.1 Chromis chromis
TACTTCATTTGAGTATTTCCTTTTTCTTCTACTTTCCACTTTGACTCCACTACATTTCAGAGGCAGATATTGTCTTTTTTACTCCACTACATTTATTTGTTAACTTAAGATAAAACTACATATACAGCTTTCAGGCATAACCACCACCTGCCTAATATTGTGTTGGCCCCCCTTATGTGGTCAAAAATGCTCTGAACCATTGGGCATGGACAAGAGGACCTCTCAGGGTGTCCTATGGGGTCTGGCACCAGGATGTTGACAGTGGATCCTTTGGGTACTCTGGCTTGTGCAGTGGGGCCTCTGTCAATCAAACTTGTTCCACTGCATCCTGTTGATGCTTGATCAGAATGGGGTCTAGGAAGTTTGGAGGTCAAATCAACATCTTGGGCCATTGTCATGTTCCTCAAGATGTTCCTGATTGGTTGATGTTTTTGCCATGTGGTGGGGTGCATTTTCCTGCGGGGATAGGCCAGTGACATTTGGGATTGCCATTTGCATGAGAGAGTGTGCTTGTTCTGGGACAATGTCTATTTGGGTGTCTAAGTCTTATCAACACGTATGTTAAAATCCAAGGTTTTCCAGCAGAACACCACATAGTACCAATATGATCAATGTTATTCACTTCACCTGTAAGTGGTCATAATGTTGTGGCTGATTGGTGTACAATATATCTGGTCCGCACTATGATATACCTCCCTAAATACCTGCTATTATAATAGAATAAATCTATTAATATTACTCATTTTGATCATGAGAGAGTGGATTATTTGAGTTTACAAGTCTGTAGGACCCTTAGCTTGAGCCATGTCTGGGTAAGCTGCATTTTCAGCATTACCTGCTCCCAGCATCCACACACCAGTCTCCTCTTATTTTTCATTCTATGAAATGCCCTCAGATAAAATCATAAACCAACTTGGCGTCCATATTTTTCAGTTTTATATCTGTGTTACATCAGCAGACATAAGAGATTTGACTCAAACCCTGGAAACACACTGATGGACACAGAAAAGCTGAATGTCTAAGTGCATAGATATGCAGTACATTTACTTCTGTTATAAAGTAAGTATAGATTTACACTCTTGACCTGTGAAGTAGATATTTTACTGTACATTTTTTTGCCAAGCAAGGTGCTTTTTTGTGTGTGTTTTTTAAATGCCCTGCACCTGCATCTTATACATACACATCCATTCACACCTAATAACTGGCAAAGGCAGCAGGTTCAGTGAGAGGAGAGAACCTGGCCTAAAGCTGACATTTTATACCCATCAACACTGAGGCACTAAATGCAGAGTGTAGGATTTACTTGTTGTCCTCTAAGGCAGTGTGCAAGAGTTATTTGGGAAACTTACTAATTTAAGCATTCTTGTTTAAGGCTTGAGAGTTCAGAAAGTAATTTGCCCAGTGCAGACTCCCCAAGGGGGTAACAGAGCGTACCTTAAATGCTGAATTTTCCAGGAGAAGATACAGTAAATGTTGAAGCAGCTCTCACCGAGGGGAGCTCTAGATTTTACATCTTGATGAGTCTCAGCCCCTTAGCCTCTAGCTTTGGCTGGAAGTTGTTCGCTTTCATTAATATTAATTGGACAATGTTGACCAAAGGAATAACGCGTACAAATTCTTAAATGTGGTGGTGTTGAGCTTAAATTGCTGTGACTCAGTAGTAGTCGATTTTTGTGCTGTACTTTTTACCCCTTGCCCAAGCAGCAAGAGTAAAAAGGGAAGGAAGTGCAAAGATGACCAGATAGTGTGAGAAGCTCATTCACCCCATTTCATTGAGTTCTGGCACATATATTTTCACTGACTGTTCAGATAGTCTGTATTGTTTTATCAGCCCATATAACTGATAATACATTAGCTTCCTTGCCAACAATTAGATGATAAGATTACGTGACTTACTCACTCATGTCTGTAATGTAAAAAGCTAGAGTGTCCAAAGGCAACACCAAAGCTCACTAATTAACACATATGTAATTAAGTTTGCAAATGAGACCTCATGGTTTTAGGCTGTTCTCGCATTAAAACAATGTTGGCATTCAAGTGAAAAATCCAAATGGAGGCCTGGTAATTGCACTAAGAAAGACAAAGGGGGGATGTAAGGTGATGTAGTAAGAATAACAACAACAATAACAACCACAGCACAGGAAGGAGGTCGGGGTGGAGTGATAGATCAACAAAACACATCCATCACAAACAGATGTTGCTTATTTTAGCTAAATATTCCGTAATGTTTCCCACACATCTTATTATAAAGGGCAAGTGTTTCGCTAACCTTAACAAGGTACTTATTTTAACCCAAACCATCATTTTTCTCTCGACCTAATCAAGATGTTTTTGTGCCTAAACTTTTATAATAGCACTGTCACATCATAAAATGTATATTTATTTTTAACAGGGGTTTTTAACAGCTCTTCGGTGGCATATTTCCTGCCACGTTCTTATGGAGCTGTATGAAAGGGCAGGCATGATGAGTTTTTGCCCACTTGTTTGTATTTACAGGCAGTTTTTTCAGAGAGTGGGAATGTTCTTCTCATCTAACCCCCAACAAGCTAAATAATATTGTCTGAGCTACTCACTTAATGAGTCTGGTTTTATAATTTTTAAAAACTTATTGCTTTTGTTTCACTTTTCCTTAGTTTCATTTTTGACATGTTTGAAACTGTGTTTTTAATTGAAATTTATTCCAACTCGTGCTGCAGCACAACTGATAAAAAGCTGTGTGATGCGATTTGTTTTCAAAGATTTTTCGAAGATTTATGCAAGACAAATTGCATTGTTTGTTTATTTTTGTTCAAGACCCCTTGGGTTAGCGTCTTCAGGATTCTAACCATATATTCTTACATAAAATGTAAATTAAAGCATCCAGGATCACATAAATTAATAGTGCTTCATATTGTGTAGACGGCAGCTTGCAATAAGTCAACAACTTGACTTGCACCGCTAGACATATTCAGTTTAGCCATTTCTCATACAAACTTTATTGAAACCTCAGCGACTGCAGTGGCCTCATAGTTCAAGATAAAACTATATGTATTGTGGAGAGTTCTTTCTCAAATAAGCATGTTGGTATGAGGGACAGTAACAGAGCTGCTGAGCTTCTTTGCATCATTTTTTTTTTATCTCCTTCACCAGGCCTATCAATCTCATCTGCCCAAAGTTTGACTCTCAAACAGCCCTGCCTGATGCGAGCGATCAATCAAGCTAATGATGCCTTGAATTATAGTTCAAGAAGGGAATGTCAGCGTCCTAAGGCCAGGCAGGAAGGACTGATAATTCCATTGAAATTTGTAGTAGTGCTATTTTGAGGCCTGAACTTCATGGTGTAAGACACATTAAATGTCTCCGTTTCCTCTCCTGTCAGATATATTAAGAGTTCTTTTTATATATTCAGCACAAACAGTGACATAACAAATGCTGAATCTAATTCTAAGCACGGCATTGATCTCAGTTTTGTGAATATGTGATCGTATGTGGACTGCAGCGTTAAAATAATCAGTAACAGTGTAGAAATTCCTCAACAACAAAAGGATGTTTTTTTTTAATTCATATAAAATTATATCATCCAGCAAATTAGATATTATGACAAATCTGATGTTATGTTTCACTTAATGATGTTCATTTCGAATAGATTTGCCACACATAGTGAAAGATAATTATCACCTGTAATTTTCTTCATATAGATTTGATGATTATTGTTTGTATGTTACATTGAAATGTTCAAGCTTCCATTTCCGTTGTCAGCAATTAACCTGTAAGCTCAAAGTAAATGTTTTATTCTTGTCTTCGCTACAAAGAGCTCCGTCTTTTACTGCGCTCTCTTTGATTAATGATCAGCGCTCACTTGTGCTTAAGAAAATTATCTTTGAAAGCAGCTAATTATTTCACCTGGAAATGTAGAAGAGGACTATTTTTAGACCTGAATAATGTCAGCAGCTTCCCTCACTAGCAGCAAAGGGCCCCAGTGACCTCCACCAAGATGGTCGGGCAGCTTGTACTGTTGCCTGGGAGGCAAAATGCAGGAGGGGGGAAGAGGAGGGAGCGTCTTCAAATCCCTAACTACTGCTTGTAAAACCTAAATGCTGTGAGCACACAGCAATAATTGAATGAGACTCTGAGGAGCCTTTCAGCATTTTGATAAACTCCAAACCTCACTCGTCTTGGCCGTGAGACAACAGGACAAGATTGAAACGGAAACTGTAAAATTCAATATATGCCGAAAATTGGAAATTACACCACTGAACGGCAATCACAACAATTATACGATTATTTGTCATTAAATTGCAATTAATGGTGGTGAACAGTGTGTAGAGATGCCAGAGAACTTGCCAGGGCTTTTCCCGGGGAGAGATTTTAGCCAGCACCAAAGGAAAATCACCAGTGCGAAAATTATAAGAGTTTTATTGTTTGGGATTTGATTTACTCAAGCACAATAGACATTTTTGTTTACGAAATGCTCAGGAATAACAGGAAAATGCACTTTTATTTTGTCTTTGCTGTATGAATCATGCTTACCGTTGTGCTCGATAACCCCCAAAGGCCCGATCTGAGCCAGGAAAAGCCCCGCTTGAAAAGCTTTAGAAGTGGATTACATGACTGATTGTGTCTCTCACTCGAGAACCACTGATGTAGAAAATGGACTTGGATTATTATGTTTTTCAAGGTTTAAGCTGAACACTAGACCTATCGTGGTCAGAAGACATTTTGGTGCAAACTTGCCATCCAGCTGAGGTATTTGTGGTGTTTGCATGATCTCTGCTCTGGGTGTTTCCTCCCAGCTGAACAGGAAAGTCTCGATTAGATGTGGATGTATTTGTCGGCGACCTGTCTGAGGTGTTTGCCTCTCAACCTGTGTCAGCTGGGAGGAAAATCTCATTGGCCATAACTGTTACCGTGTGTCACTGGTTTATGATATTCTGTTAGTGAACTGCTCCCAGTATGGGTTCAGATGTTAGCATGCCTCAAGCTAGAGAACAGCAGGGGAGAGATGTTAGAGCGACTAAGTGCCTGAAATGTACAGAAATGTGGGCATGGTGCTCGAGAAGCAAGTGGAGGTGTGTGTGCTGTGTTTGCACGCACGCTGCATAACCGCATTCAAGTGATTAGCATGTGAGTGGGCAGTCGGCGTGCCTCACCCCTGTCAGAGAGTGGAAAAGAGAAAACAAAAACGAATCAGAAAGCTCAAGCAACAAGTATCCACGCCCCACGTTAGAAAAGAGTCCCGTAGTGCATTTAAACCTCTGATTACAACCGCCGAGGTCATGCTGATGAGAGAACTGCAGAACAACTGATTGTGAATCTCTATAATCTCTGACACACTGTGACGCGTTCATTAATGCAGACACACACCTGTAAGTACAAACAAGAAATCACAACAACACACATGCTTTGTGTGTTGTACAGTCCATGCATGCCTTTATGTATTGAATTTTTAAAAATGCACACAGATACCATGGAGATAACTGGCCTGAAGCTCAAATTAGCTCATGGTGGCCAATCCAGTAATTAGCTGTGTTACATGTACGATACACACACACACATAATAAACTGAACCCGAGAGGGTGTGCTGTTGTTTGTATGCTCCTTTTCTGGACGTGCGCATGTGTGTGCTTCCTCCGTGCAAGTGCCTACAAGTATACTTATGTGTGTGTCCAGAGTCCCCTTACATTACTGAAGACCCCTCATCAGTATTAATGTGTACCACCTCATTGTGTGCATGCATATGTGTCCGCATGTGCCTGGTTGGGAATTATTGTATTCTTCCTTGATGTCTGTGACCATAAATTTCAAAGGCCCAGGGGTGATGCAGATGCCACTAAGATATGCCCTCATATCACAACACTGGCCTAATGAAAGCCAGGAAGTAATTGTGGGAATAAAGCCCCCCCTCCCTTCCTTCCTCCTCCATTTCTCATTTTCTCCTCCAATCTAACTGCAATCAAGCAAATCTCAGGTGGCAGTGGACGGGTGGGCGCCTTGTATATATATGGCACCCCTTCTAATTAAGTCTTCAGGTTCCCTGACTTTATTGTGCTGTTCGTACTGCGAGGTGCCAGCAGTAATAATTAAAGCCAAGCCCTCTACTATGGATGCGTTTTATTCCCTGATTTAATTACCTTTATTAATCAGATAAAAGATGCAGAAAAAAGCCTTAAAGAGAGTGGATCTGCTGTGCAGCTCACTTATTTGTTTTTAGCTCAAAGAGCCAGTGACGCTACACTGTGCTCTACGGTAGTATATGAGCAGATGTGATAATAATGAATTATGAGATGTTTCCAAAAGATAAAGCATTACACAGGCACTTATTCAGAGCAGGGGGGCCCTTCACAGCAAGACGAGAAGAATACACAATTTACTAAAGCTGCTGGGTTGGGAAGTTGGTGTTGCTGGTGAGGGAGTTCTCAGTGGCCTTTCACCATCAATTACTTTTATTTCCTTTAAGGAAGAAGCACAACAACGACAACAAACAAGTCAACAATACCTGCAGAAGAACAGATAAGTAATGACGCCGGACTGTGTTTGAACCGGGTGCATAAAAAGAGCAGGGAGGCGTGCTGAAACCCGGGGAGTGTGGGTTTGTGTTTGAAGGAGCCTCGCAGCTTTGAATTTGTTCTTTGCTTCTCTCCTTCTGAAACAAACAGGACCACACAGCTCACATCCAAGCAAGTATCGGACTGTTTTAAGGTTTAGACCTTTGTGTGTCTTTCTTTCTTTAATGCCGCTCCAACTACCAGCCAATTTCAGGGAAATAAGAACAGTGGAGCGAGAGAGATGAGGAAGAGAGAGAAGGCAAAGGCAACACAAGTCTGACCCTCACACTCCACTTGTCAGTCAAGCATCTGGCGCGGCCGCTTAGAGGAAGCAGTCTGTCAGATCCTGTTAATTATTCCCTACATCTCTACTCCTCCTTCCCATCTGACAGGCTGACAATGGGGCAGACTAGGAAAAAAAATACAGTGAAATGCAATAAGGAGTATGCAGGCTATTGGTATTAATGTCACACTAAAATGAAAACTTTCATCCAGTTATCCAGTTTGCTATTTAATGTTCCATTAAGCCACACTGCTCTTAACACTGAGCTGAATAATTCCTTATCTTAATGGGAATATTACAGCTGGAAATGACACCACAACACGTTTTCCCATTCTCTTAGTTCATTGGGATTAAACAACGCTTATTCGCTTTCTTTCCTAGAGTTTGATGGCTTGTCCAGAGTCAAATTTCCAGACTTTTCTGTAAATCTTTTAAGACCATATTTGACACCTGAGCACAAATAGCTAGACATGTATCATGTAAATTCATGTTGTTAAAATCCAACTGTTGACATGCATGTTACATTCCAACTATGTCTGTTGTTACGTTGCAAAACAATTGCCAGAACATTGTTGCTTTCTGTACTGCAGCTCATACAAATAGATCAACACCAAACCCAGACAAGTTCAATGTACAGCATTTTATTCAAGCTAAAGCAGTGAGCAGAAAGGAAAAGTAATAACATCCCTGCCCAAAGACAACCAGTGCTGCTTATACTCTTCTAACATATTAAATACATAATATACTATTGTTCAGCCAAATCTCTTTTATAAATAAGAACTGAAAATGAGTTGAAAAAGGTTCAACAATATGGTGAGTACTCAGTGTCCATGGCAACGACAATGAACACAACCATAAAGGTTTGTTATTCAGAAAGTCTATTTATCTCTCTGATAACTACATCAACGCAAGTTTTATATTTGGTTATTTGTCATGCTCTGTATATATGCAATGGCAATATATTGCTGCACTTTCTTTCAAACCAAATCTGGTCACAGATGTCCAGATTTGGTACAGTGATCAGGCATTTGTGGCAGAGCTGCTTTGCCGGCTGACATAAGGGCACAGAGTCAGTTCTGTAGGAGCGTTGTGTGCCATACTTCTTGCCTTGCTTTTGATGGCAGCAGACTCGCTCTGGCCCAATGCTCTCCAACACAGTGGTAAACATTTTGGCTGCTGCCTGCTCTGAACGCCATGAAGAACACTCTTCATGATTAATGTATTTTGAGAAACTCTGAATTTTAGATTTTAGAAAACAGAAAAGGGGCCAACAATTCTAGAAACACAAAAAAATGATCAGTTCTCTCTTTTCTTTTTTCTGCATCAAATCCTGGAAATTACTCAAATCAGATTCAGTACTTTTGCATTCTGTGTATGAACCCTGTGGTTGCACTGATGCCGCTCTCACTGTTCATTTAGTATGAAGCTTAGCTTGGCATGAAGACTAGAAACAGCAGAAAACAGTGAGCTCGGCTCTGTCCAAGGTAACCAAATCTTCTTACCAGCACCTCTAGGGCTCACTAGGTAACACGTTGAATCTCATTCCTAACATATTACTAAATGTGCATGTTTTCTGGAGACCTTCTGGTCAGAACAGTATTTTTGATAATACTGCAAGCACTACAAGAATACAAGGTTTATTTGTCTGAACAGTGATTATCAACTAAATATCTAAGTTTAAAATTACACATATTAACGTGTATACATTTAAAACTCTGTCCAGGCATTGATTAAACCCCTAAAAACTCATCTCTGTGTATCAAAACTACATATTTAGATGATGATATCCAATTAGAAAACTCCTTTGATGCTTTAAAATGGCTTACATGTGGTTCCACAACATTATTTCATCTAGAATGTGCAGATCTTTCAAGTCCCCTCTACTCACCCCTCATTCACTGCAACTTAAGCACACCAGCTCAAAGACTCTGAACAATAAAGATGCAGTTTGTTACTTATGAAACTCTTGCTGTCTCAATGTTTTTGCACACTGCAGTTGCAAGGCAGAAATGCTCAGCCATTGGTTTGACTGCTTATTTCGCTTATAATGTCTTCTAGCATATAAGAAAAACACCATATTAACACGTTAACAAGGGAAAGAAGTTTTTTTTTTTTTCCATTGTTTATTGCATAAACACACACACATCAATAGAGGCGGTGTTGCATTTAGGTGTGTCGCGGTCTAATTAACAATTAGCAACCCGTAATTAGCTGCTAGCGTTTGCGGCATAAGGTAACAGGTAGGGCTGAATGGTTCCTAATTCTACAACAACTAGGCAACATAAACAGTGTGCTGGAAGCGTGTAAATCTGCCCTCTATACACACTGACGCTAATTACTAAATGAGGAGCAGCTGTGCAGGCGAGTGGCTGATAACAAGGGCAGCCGACAAAGTGGCTTCTCACTACCATCATCCTCGCTGATGACTGAGAACATCTAGAGCTCACACACGATCAAAAATGTGTCTGAGGCTCACTGTGGCCCATTCGATAGATGTACCCTTTTAAATGAAGTGCTGGACTTTCCTCTTCCATCCTGTTTGCCTGAGGTTTCCCTGTCCATGAAAAGTCATATATGGTTTCATTAAATTTTAGTTTTTCTGTCTATCTGTGCTTAGGACTGATATAAAAAGAATAAGAGCTGTACACTAGGAAAGCTAGAAGATTAATCCAATAATCCAAAACATTGCATTATTCTACTTTAATCTGAGTTTTGGGCTTAGTTGAAGGTTTCAGCAGTGATTGGTAAATACCTCTCAGACTTTTTGTCCAGATCTGCCCTCCATACAAAATAACACACAGTACAATTGTGTACAATAGATTAAGATAAGTGCTTCTTCTTTTTTTAAATCTTGAGCTGAAATAGAGATGATAGAATATAAAAAGATTTTTTATCTGTATCAGTCAAAGTACAATATAATCACCATTAATATTGCAATACCAGGGCAGTGGTTAACAAAAAGATAATCCGATCAGGCCACCTGATGGATGACCTTCTTTTAAACTGAATAGTGATGTACTTGTTTCATGCATGTATGACCTACAAATGTGTAAAATCTGAAGGGGATGGAGCGAAAAAAGGAGCAGCAAGGAAGAAAAAGAAGTCAGCCAAATGTAGTTTCTTAAGCCAGTGGTCTCTTGTCATTATGTCGCCCAAAGGGACTGGAAGGATGTGTGACAGAGACTGAGAGGATAGCTGTTTCCCCCAGAGAGCTGAAAGACAGACTCAGCATGAAATACATCATGTAAGACATTTGTGCAAACATGTGAGACACACCAGTCAGCTTCTGTGTGTGTGTGTTTATCTCCAGCTGTTTCTTTGCATGCATTGGCTGCATAAGTGAGTAAATGTTGAAGTGTATGTTTGTTGATATGTGTCAGTGTGTTTACATGTGTAAATATATAACTATTTGAAAGGAAGGATGCGCTTTTAAAAGCAGGAACCCACGATATTCTCGTGTTAAATCTGTTAAGAGACCAGAATCAGGCCAAACCCAGGATGAGCTGATGGCTTATTAATGCA
This sequence comes from Chromis chromis, assembly GCA_900302755.1. Lineage (NCBI taxonomy): Eukaryota > Metazoa > Chordata > Actinopteri > Pomacentridae > Chromis > Chromis chromis. The sequence continues at coordinate 10,330 of OMNN01087319.1, forward strand.
CAGGGACCTGGTACCCGACATATTCAGATTGTGCGTTTAGCTTTTTGCCCCATTACGGGCAGTATTAAGCCGAAGGGTGCAGGGCCCATTTCCAAAGAGCCAGCCTGTAATGAGAGATCAGAGGCAAGGTTTTATCATAGGCAATAAAACATGAGAACTGCGTGTCTGTTAATAAGACCCCAAGAGGATTGGAGAGGGGGGTGAAAGGCGTGGGATCCTAGGATCAAAGAAATGTCTGCTCGGAGAGGAGAGGAGAGGAGAGGAGAGGAGAGGAGAGGAGAGGAGAGGAGAGGATGGACAAAAGGCAGTGGAATGAATTGAAATTGGATACAAAGAAAAATCACACGAGAAAAATCACAAAAGGACTGTAGATTGTAAAAAAATAACACACTTTTTCCACTCATTCTTACATGTATGCACTTTATTCTATCAGCCTCTATTCAGCAGCCGTCTTTGTCCAATTGATAAGTGTGATGCTCCCATTGCACGATCGCCTGTTCCTTGTTATTCTATGTCTTTTTCATACCGATGCTGGTCTTCCAAGAACGTGCAATTAAAATTATGACATCACATGTTTTTCTAGAGCTACCTTTACATTAGACTGTGACGTGGAACTGGATATGGCAAACTTGATTACATTCACATCTGACAATAAAATGCATTTATCTGCATTATTGAAGAAGGGTTTTTTTCTGTTTCTGTGTTTCTGTCAAACTCTCCCTTGTACCTATATATTCTAAATATAGGCCATTTTACACAGTATGCTGCATGTTCCAAATAACACACACTTCCCTGACACAACGCAAACAAAAACTGTTTTGTTAAGTTGTGTTAGGTGAACTGATATTTTAGATTTAATAGTATGTTATGCAAGTAAAAGAGAAGAACACAGTGTAAAAAATACTCTTGCATTACTCCCATTTTTTTCTACCTGGACTACTTTTGCTGATTAATGTTAATGTAAGCAGAATATCGTGTTGCTTCTTTTTATGGAAAGCTAATTTTATCAAATGTGCTGCTGGGTAAGTTAACCTTCAGCAATGCATTTAGGTTTTTTAATTTTTTAAGTAGCCTCAAATTTAAATGCTCAAATACTTGAGGAAATGTGTGCGAAAATGTGTTGCTGTATATATCAAATGGTAAATTATTTGATATTTTGTGATGTCAGACAGATTTATCTTTCATTTTAAACATTCTTGTGTCTACATTTTCCCATATCAAATATTACATGGACACATAAGGCCCCCAAAAAAAGATGCAGTACCACTTTAGTAAGTGGAAACCCTGCATAAAGTCCTTTTTCATCTCTCTACAGGGAGGTCAGAAATGAAAACATGACTGTGGAGCAGCTGCACTTGATGTGACAGGAGCCTTCCCAATTTATTTTGATTGGCCTTGCTTTATGCAAGCTTCGGGTAGATTTCCCATGGGCAACTGTGCATTCTCGCTAAGACTGGGAAATTCAAAATATGTGATGCCTACAAGCAGAAACTAGAAATGAAAGCAAAAGTATCATCAGAGCGGATATGTCTATTAGGTTTCACCCTCTACGTGTTCTGAAAGGCTAACGGTGATATGTTTGCTTAAAGATGCTGATAAAAGCAATTTTAATCATCTTTACATGCTAGCATTTACTGATTTCATACTTAGATGTACATACTGGCATTAAAGAAATCTCCATGGCAGCCACACATGCATCTAACCAGTGTCAATTAAGGCTTTTCTCAACAGCTGATAGATCCTTAGAGCTTGTTTTAAAATGGAGGGCAATTAGCCTGGTGAGAACTTAATTGAAGATCTTTAAAATTTCTTCAGCAAAAGCTAATTCAGTCTGTAAGATGGGCTAATGAGTCTGACCAGATTTATAATTAACTTCAACGCGCGTGGTATACATTGTGCGGAGGTGTGGACCTCCGTACGATCTGCATCTGCAGCTCCTCCGCCACCCTGCTGTCTGCATCAGTTATCATGGCTCCTCGTTGAATAGAATCTACATAAAAAGGCACAAACCATCTGATCAGTGTGAGCAGTAAATGGATGCAGATGTATTACTAACGGACACTGAAAACTGTGGTTTCCCTGACAACCCAAATCATCTTTAAGTCAAACACGCTCGCATGGTTTATGATTTCACACCAGTGTTTTTGATGAAATACCAGGCTGCAGATATAGATGGGCAATTAATGCTGAACATTAAAAGAACACATAGAACTGAGCTGTCACTTTCAGATGCAAAGTGTTGATTTCCTAAAAGAGACCCCGCTGAATGAGAGCAGATCTCTGAGAGTAAACCCACCAGGGCTGTCCAAGGGAGTCAGATGATTAAAGAAACTATCCCATTACCAGAAGATAGCATGGGTCTATCATTACTAATGTCCAGACTTTTTCACCGAACTGGACCTCGGGGGGTTAGAAACAACATTTCTGCAATAAATGACAATCTTCCACCCACCATAACCATGGACCACGCAAAACAAATTTAAGTATAAAGAATAATCTTGTATGCCCACACACATTCGAACATGCTTGCTTCTTATAAACAAGCTCAAATTTATCCAAAACTCTAGTTCGTGCTGGAGCCCTGACCACCAAAACACAGACCAAGATGTGACCGAGGCCAAACAAGACCAAGACTTTCAATGGTTGAGTCCAAGTTTCCTGACACTGTTCGCTATGAGTAATATAGACCTCTAAGTTACGGGAATACGTTATGTCTGCAAACCTGTTGAGCTGTATCTGAATCGCATGGTCACAGGAACCTACATGCATTCAGTCAGGGTTGCAGGCAGGGCTGGAAAATCCTGGTCCCCGAAAGTAAAAATCCTTCTTCCAACACACCTGATTCAAATGATCAGCTCAACATCAAGCTCTGCAGAAGCCTGATAACAATCCTGACCATTTGAATCAGGTGTGTTGGAAGAGGGAGACATCTAGAACGGAAAAGGATTTTTACTTTCGGGGACCAGGATTTTCCAGCCCTGGTTGCAGGAAATGCATAAATATGTTTTTATGTTTGGTCCTGATTTGCTGCCAAGTCTGCAGCAACAACCGTGCTTTTTGTCGTAATAAATTGTATATATTCTTTGTAGCTCTCCATTAAAACAACCTGTTCCTTTTGACTGATGTCAGCGACACACAATCGATCCATTTTGTGCGGAAGAATAAAGGTCGACCGCCCCCATTTGCTGACGTGCATAAGGCCTGGTGAAGAAAACCTGGGTTAACAAAGAAAGTCGATAATCACCATTGTGATACTTAATGTCTCTGATTGGGGTTTTGGGCTTTGTTGAGATATCTAGCACAATGTCTGGCCATGTCGAACTCGCTTCAGAGTGCGCTCCTCAGGACCAGATCTGTGCGAGTCCCGAAATGCATGACACAGTTATGATAAAATGTGGAGCATGCAAACCATTGCACTGCATCACTGAACAAAGTGACCTGAACCATACAGTATATACATAGGCAGCTAAACTGTTTGGACAGCTAGTATTCCCTAAATCTCTTTGGGTGAGGGACCATTACTATTCTTTATACTCACTTTCTAAGTACCAGTAAAAATTCTAGTTATTGGTTGCATTTGAAGCAGAATGTTTTACATCTAATCACATAATAATTATGTTAATAATATTAGACAATTGGGAGGCAAACAGAATCATAATAC
>OMNN01087320.1:0-12351 GCA_900302755.1 Chromis chromis
GGGTCTGGCACCAGGACGTTGGCAGTGGATCCTTTGGGTACTCTGGCTTGTGCAGTGGCGCCTCTGTCAGTCAAACTTGTTCCACTGCATCCTGTTGATGCTTGATCAGAATGGGGTCTAGGAAGTTTGGAGGTCAAATCAACATCTTGGGCCATTGTCATGTTCCTCAAGATGTTCCTGATTGTTTGATGTTTTTGCCATGTGGTGGGGTGCATTTTCCTGCGGGGGTAGGCCAGTGACATTTGGGATTTCCATTTGCATGAGTGAGTGTGCTTGTTCTGGGACAATGTTTATTTGGGTGTCTAACTCTCATCAACATGGATGCCAAAATCCAAGGTTTTCCAGCAGAACACCACATAGTACCAATATGATCAATGTTATTCACTTCACCTGTCAGTGGTCATAATGTTGTGTTTTTAAGTTAAGTTATGTTGCTGCCGGGCTGCATGGTGGCTTGGTTGTTATCACCGCCGTCTCACAGCTAGAAGATCCCCTGCGCCTCCTGGTTAGGACACCTGGGATCTTTCTGTGTGCAGTTTGCATGTTCTCCCTGTGCAGTGTGGGTTTTCACCGGGTACTCCGGCTTCCTCCCACAGTCCAAAGACATGCTGAGGTTAACTGATTATTCTAAATTGTCCGTAGGTGTGAATCTGAGTGTGCTTGGTTGTCTGTCTCTATGTGTAGCCCAAGTCGGCTAGGATAGGCTCCAGCCCCCCCACGACCCTACAGAGGATTAAGCGGTGTATAAATGAGGGATGGATGGATGTTGCTGCCTGTCTGATAACATATACAGCACATTGGTCAACTCTGGTTGTTTAAACATGCTACATAAATACATTTTATTTGATGTATAAACAATATTGGCAATAGTATTGGCACAGTATTGGCATTGCCGATTGGGCTCTAATCATTCGTGTCCATTTTAGATTATTTAATCTCAAGACAAAGCAACATTGATGTAAGCTTATTCTTTGAGGACTGTTCTTATTGCATGATTAGGTCCATTAGAAGCTTATTTAAAGCTTGTTTGGTCAGAGTAGTGTGGACATTTATTAGTATTAAAAAAACAACATATCAATTACTTGGATCACAGTGTGGTTCACTCAATAAACACACTAGTTGTTCATTTTCTACCTAAAGGTACTTCATCTGTTCTTCAAAGTGGCTCTAAAACACTATGAGATATTTTGTCAGCATTTTGTTCATGCATGAAGGAGCAAAAGGAAGGAATGAAGAAAATAAGAGCAAGTGGGAGCAAGAGGGAGACAGAATGAGGGAGAAGGTGGTGCAGTGACAGAAGGGGGAGAAATCGAAGGAATAATATGGAAAAGGGATTAACACAATTTCAACAGAGGAGGTGAGTCAGAGAAGGAAGCAAAAGGAGAGACCCGGAGAGAGATTTATTAATGTAGGGGATGGATATGGACTATTGGGTGACTGCTGCAATGTTTCCCAATAAGAGTAAAGTCTGAACACAGGTGCAGCGGATACATGATGTTTAATAGAAAGCAGCAGAGGAAATAAGATCTGTGCATTTGTCTCTCTGCAGTGACACGTGCATGCATACATAGATTACAGTCTTTTTCCCTCTAAGCCTGAATGTGTGACCATCTCAAGGTCACACACACTTTTTGTTTCCTTCCTGCTGTTCTGTTGGTTTCCATCCAAACACTGTAATAATTAACAATTAACCTTTAATCGACAATGCTTGTCAGAGCATGTCAGAGCACAGACAATATTAGCAGCCTGCACACACGTAATATCAAACATAATCCAGAATACACAAAGTCTGACCTTCTAGCTATTGAACACATGATTAACCTTTATGCTCGTTTAGCCTTTGGTTCGCTTCATTACTTGATGAAATTTTAATTACAAACCTGAAATCATGTTGCGAGAGCCCTCCCAAGAAATCCATATCTGGGCTCTTTCCCTGAACAACTACCAGCTAATGTGCAATTTGAATCCGTTCACATGTTTTTTTTTTTCTTAATTCGCAGCAGAGACATAAAAAAGTTAGAGTAACAAAGAGGAATAGGAATTTGTCAGATCAAACTTTTGTCTGAAAAATCTCCCGTCATCCAGAAAACATGTCAGGCAGACCTCGTGGATTTCAGTCTTTATTTATTTAGTTTTATGATTCCCAATGCCAAATGTTAAATCTCACCAGGAGCCCATATTAAATGCTTCTTCTTCAAACCTCTGCTGCTTCAAGTTCCAGAGCTTGACAAGAAATCCTCCAAAGCAGATGTTGTTGTCAATTATTAATGGAAAGAGTGAACACATCTTTCTCGGAGAAGAACTCACAAAACCCCAAAGCTATAGACTTACACCTAAACAATATGCAGACCCACAGCTGCACACAGCCAAACAAAGCCCCAGCATCGGAGCATACATATAAACTAACTCTCTCTATATATATGTATTTCTAAATGCACTTACTCACAGACAGACATACTGCGGACATACTCACACACGTCCACGTTGCTGATCAGTGGGAGTAAACAGGTTTTGTTATATTTAGCTGTTTGCTCCACTTTTGCACTTTGGCTTGTCCCTTGTCAGCAGAAAGCAGCGAGTGCAGAGAAGACAAGGTTGGCAGCTCTGGTTCAGCCGATACCAGAGCACAGCTTCCATTGTTCACCTGCGGATTTGGGAACAAAAACCAGGTGTTGTGTCATGTCATCCCAAGCCTCTTCCCCTGAAAGGATAACCTGCTTTCCAAATGCAATCTGCACGGACACAGAGGCCTGATTCCCAGCTAATTCTCATTATGACCACAGCAACCGAAATGGGCCACAAGGACACAGAAGAGGGCCTTAAGCTGGATTGGCTTCAGTTTCACTTCAACACATTTGAAGAGAGAAGGGGAGAGGGGGGGAGGGAAAAGTGGGGCAACACTTTCTCTGGCAACTCTGTCATCCATGAATAATGGAATACAGACATGTAGAGGGAGCAAGGGGGGAAATTGGGGAACTGATATTCGAGCCATGAGATTCTCATTTCATGTCGAAGGCTGTCCCCCTGCTGCGTCTCCCTCGGTTCTTTTAATGAGAAGAAAAAACTAGTAGTGGTAGAGTGAAAGCGAGTGGTGCTCGTGTCCATAACTTCTCCACACCTCAGGACGGAACCAAACGTGTAAAATATTGATTAACTAATGTCATGGACTAACTCGATGATAGTTCGAGCAAAATCAGTTTATTTCGAACTGTAGAATATATCCAGACACACAGCTGATGGGTGAAAGGATGGTTGACAAACTACTTCTGCTGGTTTCCCAACAAACTACCCTGCAGCTGAGACGCTACAATGGAGATCATCAATGAGTGAAACTGGAATAAAGACAGAAACACCTGCATGAAGAAAGACGTAGAATGTGGACAAATATCTAGATCTCAGGTGGGCATCCTGTAACAAGCACACTAGTGTGAGCACACAAAGCCTTTTTCAGTAGAACTTGAGCAATATTGACATACATCACTCCTTTGTCAAACATCATATTAGTATGGTTCCATAATTACAACGTACCAAATTATATTATGATAGAACAGAAGCAGCATGATGAATATACACTTACTTACTATAATGATAATATCAAACCGGCATTTACAAAAGAAAAACTGCACACAATTATTGCTGAGTGGTTGTTGAAGTTAACCAGAGGAGACTACACAACATGCCAATTTGCAAGCGACATAGTGAGCAAATCTAGCAGGTCTTTTACAATCCAGTTGGACAACAGTTTGGGTTCGTCAGAAGAGGAGACTGAGCCATTTGTGCAGCGAAAATGTGATGTGTCAAACCTCAAGCGTATAAGTACGCAAGAAAAGATCAAATATGAGTGATGTAAAAGTGAGAAAATCAAGAGGGCGCTGTCAAAAACAAAGCACCAGGGACGGCACTAATCAGCAAGTCTGGTTTAAATTTCTCTCAATTGCAGCCTAAAGCGCAACTGTCTCCTTCTAAACTGACACTGGGAGCTCGAATGTAACTATGTGCAATAGTGAAAACTTGCAATCATCTACACAGAAGAAGTTGGGGAAGAGAAGAAGAAATATAGTATAGAGAGAGTTTAACACTTAAGGTTGCGGCAAGGAGACGGCATCACTTCTAGCCAGCTGTCAAACTTACACTCTTTAACATTAAGCTGACGGCATCTGAACATGTGGACTCCATGTCTAGATGAACACTCGATATTTGATGCAAAATCTGAACAATTTTCATAACTTGTACTCAGCAGCCTTACCAATTAATAATCAGTTAGTCAGAGACAGGAAATTAACTCAGTGGTCATCATTCTGTGTTCTGATGCTGCTGCTCTAAACAAAGTCAAACGACTCGGGCAACTGCACTGGTATATAGATACACGCTTCAGATCACCTTCAAAATGAGAATTGGATCGGTAGGCATACAGTGTCACAGGAGACTGTCTCATGGTGGCCCTTTACTAGCTAAACTCCCACAATGCTCTCTGCTTGCTAACACCAAACTGCTGGAGATCCAACTGACCAGCTTCTTGGTTCACAACAGTGTTGAACCAGCTAATGTACAGAACATCTTCTTACTCACCATCAGTTAATACATTTGTAGTTGGTTAAATTATTCCCATCAATTAATCGGTTAAACAATAATAATTACCATCCCTTACTGGGATACTTTTCCAGTATCAGTATCAACATAACACTATAACATTTATGTCTCTCTTTAAACACAGCACCAGTCGGAACTGCATGCATCACGTTAACAGATACACAAGTAGATTAATGAGCCCCACGATCCCAGAGGAACAAGAGGAAAGTCACCCAGGTGAGTTCTATTATCTTTGTGGTAGTGTTATTGCCACCATTACAATTAACGTTACAGAGTGATCACTGGGTAGTAAACTTGTTTGCTGATATTGATTTCAATCTATCCACAGTTACTTGGGCAGCTTAATGAGTTTGTTATTAGCTTAAAATGAGCCTTTTGTTCATTAGTAGCTCCTTGACCCTTGATTTACTGCCTTTTTAAGCTCATGACAAATCCTCCGGGATGGACCGAGGCTCTCTCAGTCACCGTTTTCCTGAATGAAGCTGCGAGGAACATTAACAGAAGAGTGACCTTTGTCGGAATGCCGTCACAGATTGATGAAGCCAGCAATGTTACGCATCCCATGTCTGAAAAAAGCCTTTAGAGAAAACGCTGAAGGTTGATCGAGGACAGCTCCTGTATTCACTGCCGGATAATTGAAAGCACTATTCAGTTTCGGTTATTTTCAAAACTCAAGTTGAAGACGGTGTGTGTGTGTGTGTCATTCACACTCTGCCTTACAAAGAGTAGGAGTGAAGGATATGAGTTACGAGTGATTCAGTATTCAGTTACTCATAACAGAACTGATTAAGATGGGCTGAAACAGAGGTGGCTGCCACCGGCTGTCACATCAATTCTCTACTTACCTCCTCTTTCTCTTTGGCTGGAGTTACTTTTATTATTTCTGCTTAGATTGTGGAATCATTACCACTTTGTTTCCTGCTTTTCCCTTTTCTTCAGTTTTGCACCGAGTTCGTATTCAGTATAGCAGCTCCTAATCTTTCTTTGCTGTACTTGGAGAAAGTTGTATGTCAGCAGCCTTGTCTTTTGAAGGACCATAATGTCTTTTAAAGTTTAGTCACAGGAGCTTATTGAGAAACAGACTTTCAGACGAACAAGAAAAAAGGAAAAACGAAAAACATAATTGCAGCTTTGAGGTCTTTGCAAATGCACACACACTCACAGACACACTGCAGTACAAACTCTTTAGCGACACGTCAGATCAGCACATCAACCGCTCTCATACAAAACTCCTACCTACATTATTCACTGACATCTCCTCCCTTGTTTCTGGGGTGGTAGCACAGTTACCTGTTCCTTTGACGCATGACAACTCCCTTCCCTCACATCAACCTGCCTGCTGAATGCGACAGGCTCTTTAAAGGCCTCTGTGAGCTGTGTTTTGATCATTAGCACCCCATTTGTCAAAAAGAATATGCATATTCTAAAAAAAGATGGATCCCATGAAGACTCTTCTTTGTGGAGCCACTTCCTCTCTCTTACTGGGGAACCAGATACTGGAGGCTACCAGGAGGTTAAAACCAGTCCGTTGGTGTCGACCAGTAATTTTGAGACATACTGCAAATGTCATCCATGTTTCTTTTAAAGTCTGCAGTGTCACCTGTGTCACGCTGCAGATTCATGATCATATTCAATATCAAGAACTAAACAAACACCTGTTCCAGATGTTCCTACCGATGTAACACATTTAAAACTAAAATATAATAAAACAACCCATAACAGATTAAAAACAACGTCCTCCCTCCAACTCCAGCTGTCTGTTTGGTCTCTACTGTCACCACCTGTTGAAAAGTCACATTTTGACAACTGAACTGTTAACTAGCAAAAATAAAATTAAGAATGTGATGTTAATAAGCATAAAAAATCCTCTTCTTAACTGACTAGTTGATTTATTCAGTGGCAACACATGCATTATGTGCAATCCAGTATAAACAAATCCTATTTTCTCTACTGATTTTGAAATATTACACATTACGGCAAATAAAAAGAAAGCCGAGCTGTTGTGTAGCTGTATGGACTTTACCATCACACTGAGCTGAGGATTTGCGAAATAGCTGAAAAATTTATCACAATAAAATATTAAATTGTAGTCAATATAGATGATGCTTGATATTTTTCCTCCAACTAACACATACCTGTACATGTATGCATCAATACACACACACAAATATTGTACACATGAATTATACAGTACAACAACTGAATAATTAACTAACTAGAATTAATTCACATACACACACTACATTTATCACACTACTTCAAATAGAAACATGTTTCAAATTAAAAATAATAGCAATAATAAAATATTCTTTGGTTGAGGATGTATTATGTTCAGGTGAACTTTCAGTTGAGGTACATCACACATTAATGTACAAATGCTGAATGTAAGAAAATAACCTTTATCACATGTGGACTCTGCAGATGGTTACTTATTTATCTACAGGTGCTTCCATCATATAAACCACGTCTGTTCTCTCTAGATAAGACATGCGGGACCCTGACTTTTTGCTCGCCTCTTAAAGCATATGTATTTTCTTTCTAAGCGCAGAGATGCAGCTACTTCTGAAATCCATCTCCTCATGCTCGACCCACTAACTTTTTTCCATGATAGAGCTCTAACTCTTTTGGCGAGTAACAAACCTATCTCTAAAAATATTTGAGTCTCATTTTAATGTTATAGTTAGCTGGATAGAAGAAAGCTTTGGATGTAGTGGTGGTTGTATAGACAATATATCCTGAATACATTCACTGCTTTCCACAAATGTTTTAAGTACACTGAGAAAGACGGTGGTATAGTGTACCTTTTCCCTTTTAAAACTTAATACAAGTAACATGTATATCACTACTGTAGCTTTTCTGGGGTTATGTATGTTTGCATTAGTTAATTAAGCTGTGGTAATTTAATGTGTGTGTTAATGGTTTGCGAAAGTGATTTGGTGCTTCGCCAATCCTCAGTGTTGTTGATGTGTCCTCTCTCCAAGCCTCTTTATAGATCAGGGTTGGAGCACGCTTAGGGTTTGTTCATGCAATCAGACTATTGGTGAAGTGTCTATCAGCGGTATTTATTGTGTTATCCGGGCCAACACTGAGCCTATCCAGAGCTTTTATAAAGTTAATATCACTAATGTAAGTCTAGGGTAATTTCATCCCAAATGTTCAAGTTTTTCGATTTCAATTTCTGCTCGACCAGCTCTGATTTGCCTAAAATCTTAGTTATGGAAAGTTATGAATACATTTGTGAAATTTCATATTTATATATCAAATAGTGAGATAATTAAAACAAAAAATAATTCCTGTCGGCCCACTTTCAGCAGGTGTTTTTTTTGCACATTAAAATTTGACGCCATGTTTGAACAAGATCTCAGGAGCTATTAAAGATGCAAGCCTTGTTATTTCTCACCACATCATTAATTCAGAATCTACAGCATTTGTCAAGAAGATCAAATCATCTTTGATTATGGGTGACTTGAAATCTGAAAAAAAATAGAAGCTGTTATAAAAAGTCCCATCTTTGAGCACATTAGCAAAAAAATACAATAAATAAATAAATAAACACAGAAGACAACTAGTAATATTTTATGAACCAATAATATAAAACAAAACATATAAAATACTTTCTGATATAAAATATGTGTTAGGGTTAGAGAAATGAGAAATGAGAAAAAGTTTTTTTTTTTGCTGAATTTCACAACTGATTGAGCAGGTATGACTAGTTGTCCTACAAAAACAATGTATAACCTAAGCCAAGTAGAACTGAGTTCTGGAGTTTCAAAGTGGTTCTCCAAATGTAACGATGAAAATGTGCAACAACAACAACAAAAAAAACGTAAAAGTGTGTCAACAAGCATTTAAAATAGTACTCAATATATAAATGTAAAATTTCACAGATACCATTTTAAATATTAATAGTTTATGATAAAAAAAAGAAAGAAAGAAAGCTTCCAGCAAATCAGACATGGCTGAGCAAAAGGCCTCTGATGAGTTGAGATGGAAACCCTCAGTTAACAATCACTGTCTAGGTAAGCCATGCCAGTGTGACTGAGCCTGCAAACACAACACCAAGAACCATTTCATTATTTACATCTGTAAACAATCATCATCATCATCATCATCATCATCATCATAATGTCTGATTTGAAAAAGGCCCAGTGATCTGTTGCATTTGTACAGTATCGACACCCATTGCTCCTTACAGCTGTTTCTCTGAATAAATGTCAGCTGAGCTTTGGCTGTCAGTGACTGGCAGGTGAGTCTGAATAAGCTGATCGTTGCAGGTAACAATAATAAAAAACAGTAACGTGAGGACAATATGAAAATACGGTTCTTAAACAAAGATTTCTTAAGTCTAACCTCCCAACCCGGTAACTTTCTATTAACTGTATTTCGTACCTGTTTTCCCCCCAGTGTTATTCAAATACAGCTGTATTTATGCTGCATGAATAAACTTCACAAGGGTGGACTACACAGAGTCATTGCTAAGACGTCACTTCATACACACATCCTCCAGCTAATCTGTAGTGTGTAACAACCTGTCCAGCACGGTGGTGTCATCATCATTGGATTTGCTGCCGGCAGACACATTTACCTTCATAAGCATTAAGAACACGTTGTGTAAAGTTGGAGATTCACTCTTGTTTGAGGCATTTTATAAAAGCGACAACCAGCAAAACACCCAAAGGCACATTTAGCATGTCAAAGGTTCTGTCCCATTTAAACAGAACATCATCTGCATATCAAACATCATTACGTAAACTGATTAAAAATCCTAACGCCTGCAGTATCCTAAACTTTTTTTTTTTTGTTATTTCACAGCACTCTCTCCACCCTGATTTCAAAATATATGTACCGCACATCTCCAGGTCACAATTTGCTTTCAGTGAGTCATCTGGGATTCACACAGTTGTACTATACCTTGGTGGAGTCCACAGACAGTATTACTCTCATCAACATGCTGCTGTTGTGGCAACTGTGCTCTGAGCACTGTGACCAAGAGCAATCTTTTAATAATTCAGAGTGTTTCTCATTCACAATCTGCAGGACTGTGGCAAACTGTTGTGGTGCATCTACCACAACCGGTGAGCCACGGAGGTGCGATGAGTGTTAGATTTGCCTCTAGCTGACTCTGTTATGAAAGCTAAAGGAATAAACACCAGGGACATTTTGTCACAACTTCCTGATTCACACACACATAGACTGGGAAAATTTGTAAATCAAACTGGTATCAGTCTGCACATTATCGACACAAGCACTGTGATTATTACTTTTTCCTGTACACCACATAACAAAGGTCCATTAAACATTTTCCAGAAATCTTTGGGGACAGACCGTACAATCCTTTAGAGCCCAGTGTTCTGTGTTTACCAGTCTCCTGATTGGTTCATACTGGTGTGGCTCTGAACACTGTGAGCAGGAATGTCAATGACCTGCCTGAAGCTAATGGTCCATGCTGTAATGAAACTGCAGAGACACTGACTAATTCCATGCACACCTCCCACTGTTCCCATTTCAGACACACCAGTTTCAGGCTGTCTCCCTTCATTAGTCCTCGGCCCTGATCAGGCATCACGAATGAGCCTGTTACAAAGAGGAATGGGATAATAAATACTATTGTAAAAGGGAAAGACAGCTGCACTTACACAGATGCATAGTATGTGCGTTGATGCAGGAGAAGCTCAAAACTAAAGCTGACTCCTAATGAAGAACATAAAAGTGATATAAGGAAGCAGACTGGATACGTCAGGTTGTGGTCTTGATTCATTTTTATTTAATATCCCGCAGAAGAAAATGCTGATCCGAAATGAAAACCTGAGGTCGTTGCCCCGCCAGAAGATCCGGTGCAGTTAACTACATAGAATTAATTGTCCAACGGAGAGCTAATATGCAGCTAATGCTAATTCACCGCGTGCAGTCAGCATATTCTGGAAATGTGAAGTGCACTGAGGACAATAAACTTCAGCAGACAAGTACTGCAAGGGAACTGTTAAAGCAAGTAAGTTCATTAGGATACGAGTTCAACTCAAGTTAGCGTGAGCCGTAGCATTTACACAGAGGACCACTGTGTCAGCATAAAACAGATTAAACTGCTGACATGATAGCAACACTGAAAACAAAAATTGGCTTTTCTCCCAATCTGTTTTTGTGTCTCCCATCTAAGTTGCTTTCCCAGCACTCATCCCTCCCTCCTTCACCCCGACTCCATCCCTCTGGGGTCCAGCCGCTATCCCATATATCCCACACAGGTCCTGCAGTGTCCTGCCTCCCCCTCAACATCTGTTCCACGTCCCTGCCTGGTGCCAGGGGCAGATACCCACCAAGACACCCAGACCATCGGCCCCAGTGCTGTTTCTGCCTGCCAAGCATCTGATCAAAGAGGACAGCTGTCGAAGGGATCTGCATGCCAGCCAGCATTGTTGAATGAATGAGAAATGGGCAGACGAAGGGGGAAAAAATAAGCACTCAACATCATCAGCACCACCGCTCCATCCGGAAAAACAGGTTTGCTGGTGGACAGCTGAGGCCATACGGCAAAAAAGCCGGGTGGAATCATCATCATAGTCAGTTTTTAGCCACAGCAAAGGGAATTAGCTGATCACAGATGCTGATGCTCAGAGGAGAGCAGGAACAAGAGGACAAGGAAATTAAATAGATTAGACATTGTTTGATATCCTGTGAGAGGCTCATATACACAGGATAAGAAAGAACATGTAAAGCAGTACAGTGGGGGTTGTTAGGCTAAAGCACTAGACACCACTGGAAGTCACTTAAAGCCAACTCATGGTTTCCACATGACCAGTATGGACTCTGAAAGTGCACAGCAGACGTGCAGGTGGTTCTATTAATACAGCAGGTACCTACTGGCCTGCTACTCAGACGGTCACTTTGCCCCTCATATTGAACACAGAAAAATACACAGGACTCCCGTGAATGTTTCTGAAAGGCTGCCTGTGACTTTCCACTTTTTACAGGATACAGCTGCTGGTTACAGACTGAGCTGCAGCTCCGTGTCAATGTGATTATTCCTGAGGTGTGTCGAGCACAGTGGGCGAACACAGCACAGGATATCCGGAGAATCAAAACACCTCCAAAGTCCTGTAGCAACTACTTCAGTGACAGTTATTAACTCTTTTAATGATGAATTATAAAGGTGTGGACGATGGCGAATCTCCTCGTACGGACTCGCCTGATTAAAAAGCATTTGTTGCAAGCACCATTTGATTTGCCAGCACACTAACAGTGCACTAATTCTGGTCTCCACACTGATGTCTGCAAAGGACTGCAAACCCTCACAGACTTGGGTGAATGACAAAATTTACGTCACATGTGCCCCTTGTAGTTCCTTGTGGATGCAAAAAACATACACCAATCAGGCATACCATTATGACCACCTGCCTAATATTGTGTTGGTCCCCCTTATGTGGTCAAAAATGCTCTGATCCATTGGGCATGGACAAGAGGACCTCTCAGGGTGTCCTATGGGGTCTGGCACCAGGACGTTGGCAGTGGATCCTTTGGGTACTCTGGCTTGTGCAGTGGGGCCTGCAGTGCTTCCTGTTGATGCTTGATCAGAATGGGGTCTAGGAAGTTTGGAGGTCAAATCAACATCTTGGGCCATTGTCATTTCCTCAAGATGTTCCTGATTGTTTGATGTTTTTGCCATGTGGTGGGGTGCATTTTCCTGTGGGGGTAGGCCAGTGACATTTGGGATTGCCATTTGCATGAGGGAGTGTGCTTGTTCTGGGATAATGTTTATTTGGGTGTCTA
>OMNN01087322.1:0-10729 GCA_900302755.1 Chromis chromis
CACTCCACACTCATGGTGCTGACAACAATGTTAATAACCCCGAACTCCCATAATGCATTGCAGCACAACAGTCCCATACTTGCAACCCGCTTTTCAGTCGCTACAATATTAAAACTAGTTATTACTATTAACTCCTAAAACGGAAAGGCCCACATGGATTAAAAGGTAAAGCAATGCCCAATTAATATTACTACAAAACAATGCTATTAGATTTCTTTTGTAAGCTTACTGTAGTGATCACAGAGCCGGTCCAATGACTGAACTGTCGTGCTGCAATGCACCATGGGAGTTCAGGGTTATGAAGTTTTTGCTACCATGAGTGAGGAGGGTAGCTGGGTTGATGGCTACCTGCCGTTGTTCAGTGTTCTGGATGGATGTTAAATAAAAGTCATTGAGGTGTGTAAATGGCAAAGAGCTCTGGCTCAAGCAATTTCTGCCACATCTGTAACTATAAAAATATGAAAATCAACAAGTTAGGGGGCGCCATATATAATCTTGCCAAGGGTGCCATATTGGGAAGAACTGCTACTGCTGTGGGGCTGTGGGGCCAGTCCTGGTAATGGGAATCTTGTTAAAGTTGAGGGTCGCATGGATTCCACTCAATATCAGCAGATTCTTGAGAATAATTTTCAACAATCAGTCACAAAGTTGAAGTTACGCTTGGGCTGGATATTTCAACAAGATAACGACCCACAGCACTGCTCAAAATCTACTCTGGCATTCATGCAAAGGAGCAAGTACAATGTTCTAGGATGGCCATCCCAGTCCCCAGACCTGCATATCATTGAAAATCTATGGGATGATTTGAAGCGGGCTGTCCATGCTCGGCAACCATCAAACCTAACTGAACTGGAGATGTTTTGTAAGGAGGAATGGTCCAAAATACCTCCATCCAGAATCCAGACACTCATTAGAAGTTATAGGAAGCGTCTAGAAGCTGTTATTTTTGCAAAAGGAGGCTACTAAATATTGATGATTTTTTTCTGTTGGGGTGCCCAAATTTTTGCACCTGTCTATTTTTGTTTTGATGCATATTGCACATCTACTGTTCACCCAATAAACCTAGTTTCACTACTGAAATATTACTGTGTCTATTAGTTTTTTGACAGATCAAAATGAAGTTGCTGATCCAAACACCCAATGATTTATAAATGAAAATAATGGAAATTGTCAGGGGTGCCCAAACTTTTTCATACCACTGTACTAGAAACTGGCCTCATGGAAAAAAATGTCAAAACTGTGATGGTAAAGTAAGTGACATGCAAACCATAGTTGTCCCATTGAGTTAGATAACAGAATACTTCATTTATGGTCTTTCTAATTAATCTCCACTTTAATCTGTTATTTTGTTGTGGGATAGGAATGTCGTTTCACAGTCTGAATAGCTTGTGTGTTATATATTCTGTTCACTTGGGTGCTTTATTTCACCTATCTTGCAATGTCGGAATGAATTCCTTGGGAATTTTCAGGAAAGGACTGTACAATTTGGTACTAATTAACGACAAAAAGGAGACAGTACACTTCTGTCACAGCACCCACTTGCATGAAAGAGCCAAAGAGTAGTGCATAGGAAACAGCACAGTTAGGTGAAGATTCTAACTGCTGCTATCTTAGTGATAAGAAAAAAATGGTGAATAAAGCCCATAAAGTGTCGTTAAAAAGTATTCAGCCCCTTAGGAGTTTTTTCCCTTTTATTTCTTTTCAGCATTGAATCATGGTCAATTTAATTTGATTTTTTCCCCCACTAAATTTACATAAAAAAGACTTTTTCATGTCAAAGTAAAACCAGAATTCACTATGTAATGTGTCTTGCATGGTCACTCACACACCAGCCCCACAGTGAAGCATGGTGGTGGCAGCATCAAGATACGAGGATGCTTCTTGGCAGCAGGCCCAGGAAAGCTTGTAAAGGTAGAGGATAAAATGAATGCAACAAACTATAGGGGAATTCTGGAGTCTGCAAGAGAACTGCAAATTGGGAGAAGATTTATTTTCCAGCAAGACGATGACCTGAAGCATACAGCCAAAGCTACACAGAAATGGTTTGAAAACAACAAGGTGAATGTTCTGGAGTCAGAGCCCAGGCCTCAATCCAACTGAGAATGAACCTGACAGCTTGAGCAGTTTTGCAAAGAAGAATGGGAGAAAACTGCAGATTGTCCAGATGTACGAGGCTTATTTAGACCTATTCACACAGGCTCAATACTGCAATTGCGGACAAAGGTGCATCTACTAAATACTGGCTTGAAGTGAACTTATTTTCCGTTTAACATTTTTAATTATTAATGAATTATTATTATTTTTAATTGAATTAATGTAAAGCCAAATTGTACTGATTAAATGCTGAAAAGCAGTAAAAAGGGGGATCCAAGGTGGGTGAATACTTTTTATAAGCACTATATATATTGGCTCTGAGAAATTTGGACTTGGCAAGCGCTAATGCTAGCATCAAAACAGACACTCACAGAGCAGTACGTTCCCTTAGGCCCCACACCATCCCCAAATGAATCAGAGAATAAATGCAAACATAATATTAGCAGAATTGTTTCATTTAACCAGAATATTAGAACAACTTGAGAGCTGCAACAACCACAGAAAAAAATCTACAAATAAAATATGATTTATAATGGACTTTTTACAGTCATTTCATATTCGGTAAAACTGTGCGTGGCCTGTAATTCACAACCCACAAAGACACTTCTGCACATGAACATGTAAAAAAAAATCCTGCTGAGCAATGAATAAGACTTAAGGCTATGCCAAATAATAATTGGAATTAACCACTGAAAACGGTCTCCATTTACCCTGTAATTAGTACCAAATTACACAGTCCTCTCTAGGAATGTCCTCATAGTTTCACATCACTTCTCTCGTAGGAATTCCAACAAATATTAGGAAACCATGAGACCCAGAAAATAGTGTTATCCACGTGGAAGAGTCCGTTTATGCTTTTACAACCTTCTCAGTCATTTGAAGCATGTAATCGACAAGGTGCTGAAAATGTTGCATGGTGATCTCAGTCATTGCCGACTCAGTAACACTTTTTGTTGTCCTAAACATTCACAGGAAGCACTGCCGTGCACGCAAGCCCCAAGAGGTTGTCTGATTCTTGGGGTAGCTGCTAACAGTGTCTGGCACCAATGATCAAACTTTCAATGTCAAACACCACCTTTCCACCAACGTGAACCCTGTTCTAGTTCTTGGCTGGTGCCAGCACTGGTTAAGAGTTGGTTCAACTTGCTGACCTTCTTAAAAACCAATTTGCTGTGCCTCAAGCATGAGAGCAACCATACAGTCACATAACACAAATTTTGTCATTAAAGCCCTCCAGTTTATTTTGAACTTCTGCCGAGGACAACGGTGCAAGAAGACAGTTTTTCTCTACCACAGGCCACTGCTGTAGAGCCAATGAGGCCATTATTTGTTCCTATTTTCCTGTAATTTAGAATTGTAATCTCACCAGTCCATGTTTTTAAGCACCATTGCAAACAGCAGTTGGTGTTTATGAACGCTGCTCTACACACTGGTGTTTTAGCAACAGCTTTTATAAATGCCAGATGACAATATTAGAACATTGAACGGCATTTATGAACGTTGTTGCAAACAGCAGTCGGCATTTGGGAACGCCACTCTATGTGATACCACTTGCAAAGCCATTTATATTTGCAAAGGGGTTTAGAAATGCCAGTTGGCAATATTAAAATATTGGTAGCAAAAATGAGACAAATACATTATAGACTTTAAACACGCTGCAGCTTGATTACCTATTATAAAGCTTATTTCATCTTTAGATTAGACTACTAGCTCTCACTTTGAGCTGGTTATTTGGTGGTCGAATTGCATAAACTGGTATAGCCACTAGCTTCAAACCAGGCCTTTAATTGCTTTGGTGGGAAGGAAGTATTAGACAAAACGTCTTAACTATTCTAACAGTCGGTTAAACCGCCATCAAACTTTATTTCACTTCATCTTCATAGTTAGTGAGTCACTGCCATTTAACTGTCCCAAGCAGACAGCCATCATTAACATGGGGATGTAACTAGTAGTGTCTGTTAATATGCAGCTTTTTTAAAACATTCTTTTATTCTTATTTGTCCGTCTACAGCAACCTCATCTGTAATCATAATCTGCAAATGGCAGATAGAATTACAGGTTATTGAACTGGACTGAATTTGGTGGGAATGCAAAGCTTCTAATAGTGGTTTTGTCCATCATTTTTTATTTTTTGTCATGGGGTCGAAACAGAACCTCATTTAACTTCTCTCTAAGCCCACATCTCATCCGCCTTTATTCACTTCATCGTATCGATCTTGAGGAATTGATTTTATTTGAGTGATGAAATGATGGTTTTTGGTAAGTTGAGGTGACGGTCTTCAATTTCAACTCATTTGTGAGTGTATTTTGTGAGTTGACGGTGGCTGCAGAGACTGAAATGTAAATTGATGGCAAGGAACCATTTTATCAAAACTGGAAGAATACAGGCAGTGAGTGAGCGTATTAAAATTAAGGTTCACTTGCACAATGGGAACTAGTGGCTACCAAAGTCTATAATGTTTTGTTCTTGATCAGTAAGACCAGTTGTAGTTCTGTTTCCATATAATTCCACACTGTCATTTACAGTGTATCATCCTGACTGCTAGATGGTGAAATGCAACATGGATGTTGTTGATATTTTCAAAAACAGTTTAAGTGATATTAATCAGATGTGGCATATTTCATTTCGAAATATTGGGTGTACTTTGCATTTTTAGTTTTCCTAACAATTGCAGTCCTATAATGAGCATGCAGGCTCAAGGTTAATATCCTGCGGGAACAAATTTCAGCAGAATACGGGACTATTAAATGGACACTGTGTTGCTTAATAGCGCCTGAATTCAGCAGTGTTCAACCTGCACAGAGAAAGACAACTGTGTTGATTCAAAATATACAGCATAATGTAATGTAAATGTGTTTAGTCACTTGCTATATGGATATTTTATCGGTTCAAGTCACGTTCAAGATTTATTATCTGTGAAGTGGCTCATCAAAGAATGACACAAAAACAGGATGTGCAAATTGTTTCTAGTGGTTTTGATTCAAACCTTTCAGGCATACAAAGCTCCATGACAGACAAGGACAGAGCTACAACCAACCAGGAGACAAGCGGCAGCTAAAAAACTGATTTTTACACCAAAGCATCCCCACATCGTGTCTTGTTAGTTGCACCATTTCATGGTTAATTAGGAGAGCTATTACATGTGTCCCTGTGTCTTTGTTGTGATTTTGATTCTGATGAGCAGCACAAGGCCTTGAAAGAAATCCCACTTTTTTATTTATCCTTGTTACAAAGCCATGTAATTGAACATGTCTAATTTGTTTGATTTTCATCCATGCGGATTGAAGACACACTGGAATACAAATCACAACCTTGAAACTTTACTTTAAACTACTCATGTATATTTATTAATCATGATTAATCATGATTTTGTGCAATTAATTGTGATTAATCATGAATTAATCGCAAATTACAGGTACAGTTATGTTTCATGCACTGTCTATGCCAAGTGTGCTTACAAAGAGTGGTCAAAAAATTCCAAGACTGCGCCTATAAAAACTTAAATGTACACCTGATTTACATTTGGCCAAAGTAGCCTACTTGCACAGCAATACACAGCTCCCAGGACTGCTGTCACATTTGGAATGCTCCCTGGAAGTTCTGTTATGCAAGTCTGTCAAGCACCATCTTGAACTGTGCCACAGTTCAGGTCATTTGTGCCAAATGTTCTCCCTCAGATGCTTCAGGACATCACGCTAGAACATTTGACAGTCCTGCCCTGGGGAACATATTCATGGTGCACAACCCCATGAATGTCAAGAAAAATAAAACATGCTCTTGGTGCACTTCTGAAGCAACACACCTTCTCTGGTTTGGGGATTGTGGCTCTTCCACAGTAAAAACTGTTGTTTGGCCACAAATCCACCTTCCACCAGTGATGATCCTCAACATGGAGGTTGTTCCATTTCTGGGATGTTGACTTAAACAGAATATGACGTTTGCTCTCTGCTGTGTAACACACGTCCTGCTGTTAATTGTGTAATGTTATGCAGCATGCTGATTTGTGACAGTTACTGCTCGCACATTTTGCAAGCACATGACTGTGATGTGCTCTGTGCACACGCAACAAGAGCTGTCTTTGAACTTTTTTAACTTCAGGCTTTGTTTTCAAAGTTCCACTGCTTTGCTCCACCCATAAAATGTTCAGTGCACAGCTCAGTTTGATGTCTCTCCTCTATTTTAATGATTTTCAAAGCATGTGAATGCAGTTTCCACTGCTTATTGGTAGTGCTGTCCAATATTGACTATCAAGGGCAACTCATTAGTTGAGTCATTGGACCTTAATCGTCTGCGATGAATATCGGCCAGCATGCTGTGACAATCCATTTAGAAATCGCTACTGTTAATCTGTTAGAGGTTGACGCACCCATTGTTTTTAGCTGAACATTGTTGAGCATGGTGTCTTACCTACTACTGATGGTCTTCATGTTCTTCTTACATAATTGGTATGGATTATCGATTGTTAATCTAACTACATGTTCTGTATGTCTAATAATTAATAACATTTAAAAACCTGCATTAACAGAATCATTTTTTTAAATTGTGTTGACCAGTTATCTTGTTAAAGCTGGATAAGCAGTATTTTTTGTCATCATTGGACAAAATTTACATACTAATCTCTCAACATATTGTAATTTGGCGGTCTGAGTGAAAACTAGATGTTGGCACCTTTCATATCCCGTGATGGTGGATTGTAGTCAATCACAGGGTTTTTCACCCAGAGCAAGAGGGGTTGTATCATGTCCACAGCAACAATGTCCACAGTGGGAGTAGGATGTGGTGGGGAGATGGGTTAAATGGAGGACATTCTTGAGAGAGCAGGAATCAAATCTCTGGTAAACTGTGTGTTGACTTTTAGCTCAGCTATATTAACATGTTTGAAGCACATTTTCATCTGGTAGGAAGAGTTTAGGAAAGACCGGGAGGATGGAAGAAGTCCAGGAGGAGGGATATTTAGGTATATTTTCATATTCTGGTGGCTTCTTTTACTTTTCTATTCTTTTTTTTTTTTTTTGCCTTTTCCACATTTCTGCCTCCTGTAGCTTTAACACATTATTTTCAACAGCACTACTTTGATCTCAATTCATTTTTGTTTTAAACCACGCAGGACTAACACAAATACAAACAAAAGTCCGATTGTTGCCCTGTTTAGACAGCCATGAAAAGATCTGTCCAAACTGTTAGAAAAAAGCAGATTTTCTTCTCTTGTTTAAACCCTCTCTGATGAATGAGAATAGGGCATGTGAGAGGCCAGGGTCTGTCATGTATTAAGATGCAGAGGATGGTTTTACACCCAGAGGCATGCACTTTGGTCAGAGAGTGAAATCTGTGTAGTCTGTCATATGAATTTGATCAGACCCTCGCCCTACGCTGTGCTGTCATAGCCAATAGATATGTGTGGAGTTTGGGTGTGAGGCAGAAGGGGCAGGGTGTCAGTACGTAGGGGTAACATCTGTTTCAAAGCAACCCAGGGCCCATGCAAAGTTGGCTGGGGTTCTCTTCCATGGACAACACGTCGCCCATGGCATAAACAAGAGGAAGTGATGCTTAAACACAGCCCTGTTGCTTCCAGAAAAGAGCAGCATTATTTCCCCGAATCACAAAAACACTCTCCTTTGCTTGTGCTTGATGCACAAATAAACACAAAAAAACGGAGCACATGTGCATCCACAAACACAAATGAATGCAGGAGCGTGAACACACCAAAACACACATAGACACAGACGCTCAAACAGCCCTCCAGGCTTTATTTGTATAAACAGAAGTTCTGCTGGAGCTGTGCAGCCGACCTGCTTTTCAGTGTCTGTGCTTCCTTTTTTTTTTTTGTTCTGTGGTCTTGAACAACAGCTGTCTCGCTCCTGTAGATCTTTCTTTCTGTCACTGTCTGTTTCCCTCTCTCACTCTTGCTCTCAGCCTTTGTCATCCTTGTTTCTCTCCCGGCCGCTGTCCTCTTTTGCTTTCTCACTCTCTCACTGTCTGTTTGTCATTCTGTCTGCTTTTTGCAATGTCTCATTACCACAGAGGGTAAGCAGAGAATGTTTTCCTTCTGTCTCTTCCTCTTCTTCTCATCCTCCTCCCTCCCTATGTCTTTACCTCAGCTAACTCCCACTACACTCTCTCTTCCCCCCTTTCTTCTTGCAATTTCCTCCCCTTGCTTTTCTCTCTACCTCACCTTTCTCTCCCAGCACTCTCTTTGCCATCTATTGTAGGCAAGAGTTGCCTAAGCTTTTGCATTCCTGCAGCATCAGGACGAAGGGGAGGAGGAGGGAGAAGAGTGTTAGCGTGAGGAGTACAGGAGCTGGCACAGATGTTGGCATCTGACTGGCGCAGGGAGCACCCAGCTAAGTGGAATCAGATACACTGTGCACTCCTCCGGTGCACTGCAGTGCCTCGATCCTCAGGGTCGCAAAAAACTGCACCCATCCTCCTCAGCCCTCCGTCTCGGTCACTGACTTTCTAAAAATCAATTTAGAATTTTGCATGAGGATGGTGGAACATGTTATTTTGTAACTATTGTAACCAATCAAAACCTGCCAAATACTCTTCAGCTCCTCCCATGTACTAATTTTCTGCTACTCTCTGTTTTATATTACAGCAATCTGAATATATTTGGGTGTTGAAGTGTTGGTTAGACAAAACATGACATTTTGAAAATGTCACATTGGACTCTGGGAAAATGTTGAGAGATTAATTGATAATATAAATCATCTCTATTTGCACACCTACTGACACCAATGAGTGATTGTTCTGCATCTGAATTCTAAACTATAATGGTACATGTCCCATTGGATCCATCATTTCCCATTTAATGTCTATATAAACATACATGCAATGCATTTCAGTAGCATCGCAAGGATGTTGCCTTGGCCACTCCCCATTTGCAGAAAGTTGAGGTCTAGGCTACATTATGAAAATCATGGCTGTCCAGGTGCCACTCGATGTCTCAAATACTCCTAAACATTTAAACTAACCATTGTCGATCTAAAATGAAGACAGATTAAGCAACTGAATGGCAAATTTTTCAAAACCACCTGCCATGACGGTCCAGTTTGAAACCCAGGACCACCCCCAAAAGTGAAGCATTGGTCCAGTCAGGTGCAGCAAGTGTTTTTATTATGCCATTTATAACAGGTTAAAGTCTGTGATGTTTTACTGTTGGAGAGCACCTGTCAATCATCTATCTAGCCACACACCCATCAAGCGTCCAATGTGGACTCGTACCATAAGTGCTAATATGCTCAATCTTGCGGAAAGGCTTTTCACACTTACAGGGTTTTTCTCCCATTCGGCCACAGGAGTATTACTGAAGTCAGCCACTGATGTTCAGTGATTAGGGCTGAAATCACAGTCAGTGTTCAGATTCATCCCAAAGATGTTAGATGGGGTTGAGGTCAGGGCCCTGCACTGGCCAGTAAGGATCTTCCACACAGCTGTAGAAATAACACTAGTTTGTTGCAGGTTACCTCTTCATCTTGAAAGAGGACACAGTCCTCGACAAACTAGTCTTGTTTAGCCAGCTCATTCTGTAGAACATAATGCATGGATGATCCACTGAAAAAAAATCTAGCAGGGCTGTCTTACCACATGATCCAAATCCAAATTTTCAGTGTGATAGGTAGCTAGCTCATAGGTGGTTGGTGTTGTTTCCTGTAGTGAAGGGGATTTTAAAAACAATAACACGCAGATAGTGGAAGAAGAAGAAAAAGCAACCTTAAATGATCGACCAATGGCAGACTTATACCCGCAGTCTACATCTGGTGAGTCAGACTATCCACAAACTGTTGCAAAGGAAGCACGCTATTGTCTAGCCCTATGGAAAACTCAATATCTACTGTCAAAAAAATCAATTTTAACGGCGTCAATTTTTTTAATTGCGAGATTAAAGTTCTTTTGGACCTAGTGAACTTGTAGTTTTTTCACAAGCTGTGCCCACACCTAGTAATGTTAGAAAAACTACAGGATCCGGCTGTAGACCGAAAAAAAAACCAATAAGCACGCCCCACACACGTTTGGTCTTGCCTGCTCGCCAGCTGCAAAAGAGTAGGCTAGCGTTCTGTGTGGATGGCGAGCGTGAAACGCCAAAATGGATGCAAACATCATCGTAATAGTTTACAGACTTTGTAATTACCTCCACCGAGCAAAGATTATGTTTTTGCCGGCATTTGTCTATTTGTTTGTTTGTTAGCAAGATAACTTGAAAAGTTATGAACAGATTTTGATGGTTTTTTTCAGGAAATGTTAATAATGTGACAAGGAACAGATGATTACATTTTGGTGCTTTTCTAGTTTCATTTTGTATCGCCCTGTTTTGATCCCTTAGAAAGGGCTGTTTTTGTGACTAAGTATTTATTTTCTCTTTTTTTCTGTTTATTGATGGTGTTACATTGTGGAGATTTTACTTCAAATATAAATGACTGCTCAAAGTGAGAATGTTAGTGTGAAATAGAACTACATATGTGCACAAAGCAAGCCTATCCACTTTTCCATGTTGATACGAGTATTAAAATGATAATTCAAGGGACATTTAGAATAGATAAAAATGTGCGATTAATTTGCGATTAAATGCGAGTTAACTATGACATTTATGCGATTAATTGCGATTAAATATTTTAATCAATTGACAGCACTAATTTT
>OMNN01087324.1:0-14880 GCA_900302755.1 Chromis chromis
TTTGAGGTTGTTTGAAAAGAAAACTGTAGGACTTGAAAGGCCACAAAAGCCTTAAACTCACAGCCCAATTCAGAACACAATACTGGCAGTGGTGGCCTAGTGGTTTGTGATGCAAACTTGTAACCAGTGGGTCGCCGGTTCAAGCCCCCGGACTTGCAAGAGGTTGAGGTGGGAAAGTGAGAGCGACCGCTTGTCCCAGTCACCACCACTGTGGGCCCTTGAGCAAGGCCCTTAACCCCTGACTGCTCCCCGGGTGCTGCACCGCGGCAGCCCACTGCTCCTATTGTATAGTTAAGGTTAACTTTGAATAGGATGGGTCAATGCAGAGAAGGAAGGAACCCAAGGGGATCAATAAAGGTTAGATCATTATTATTATTATACAGTAGTCAGCCACAACATTAAAACCAGCTCACTAATACTGTTTAGGCCTCCCTTGTGCCATCAATAAAGCTCTAACTCATCAGGGCATGGACACAGGACCTCAGACAGTTGGACACTAAGACAATGGCAGCAGATCCTTTTGGTCCTGAGGGTTTCAGGTTGGGGCCTCCATGGATCCATGTTCTAGGGCATTACACAGATGCTCCAGTGGATTGGGATCTGCGGAGTTTGGACTTCAGGTCAGGCCTTGGGCTGTTTGTCGTGTTCTTTGAGCTGTTGCTAAGCTGTTTCTGCAGTGTGGCAAGACGCACTGTTCTACTGGGGAACGCCGCTGTCATCTGGGAGTGCTGTTGCCATGAGGGGGTGTGCTTTGTGTGTAACAATGTTTAGGTGGGTGGTATGTGTCAAAGTAACATCCATGTGAATGCCAAGACCCAAGGTTTCCCAGCATAACATTGCATTGTAACCAGACAATCCATGTTATTCACTTCACCAGTATGTGGTGATAATGTTGTGGATGACTGGTAAGCAGTATTTCAAATAATAGTCAAGGTGATATACACAAACAATACGAAATACACTGAAACTCAGCCAGTCTGCTAAAGTATGAAATACTGTCTACCTATAAAGCTATACAGTTTTATGACATCGCTTGAAGCCGTGCAAACACTACTGTGCAGAAATGAACTTCTGATGACTGTGTAGCCTCTGCAGCCTATTTTTGGTTGTCGACCAACAAAAAACGTGCAGTTGTTTACCCCAAAGTGTCTCTCACTAATGCTGTTAGCTTAATCTTTTGCTCACAATGTTTATCTGTGTAATAGCTGCAGGCCTCAGCAAGCACCATCACTGGCATAATAACTTACTAACTGACACATAAAGATGTACTATATTTAGGCCACATAGAAAATGTACAAAGGGGGCAAAAAGGTAACTAAACGTTTTGAAGCTGATTGAAGCTACGGTTATGTTTGTTGTAGAAGGTCATTCTACAAAGTGGTGGTAGAGGATAGACATACCTGGAAAAGCAGGGTATTATTTGGTCAATAAGATAAGGTAATTGTGTGTTGAAAAACATGTTTAATGTATCACAAAACATTATGCCCACTTGCTGCCCCTTAAAAATGAACCACTCTTCAAAACAGGTTTATCCAAATATCCAGTATGTGTGCAGCAGTGTGCACAATGATACATTAATTATCCACCTGCAAATCAAGCAAGAACTGAAAAACCCAGACAGGCCAATTTGTACATTAATTTTCTTTCATCATTGTATTTTTAATAATTAACAGATATGTATGGGAATGTGTTCACCCCAGAGTGCTGCTGGTGTCCCCATTCTTCAGGGACACAGGGGTCTGAGGCTACAGGGTCACAGCACAGAGCTGCTGCATGGGGAAAGGAAACTAAAGAGCAACTAAAGAGACATTCCAATAGATGCCAACTTGAGACACCAGTGACTTAGGCAAAGTTTTTATGTAGATGCAAAATACAGTTTAATATCAAAAACATTACAAATGTAAAATTCTTTCTCTCAAATAACCGCCTTGCTTTAATTAGATGTGGGCAACCAATCTGTCACAAACTGTTTGTTGATGGGCATATTTATGTGTGTTTAATTTGGTTTTATTTCGCCTCTTTTGGTCTTTGAGTGATGCGAGTGAGATGATTTAAGTGAGGCTCTCAGGAAGAAATAATAGCAAAAACCCATTCGTACTGAAAATATGACAATGCAGGGTGAAATCTTCCCCTGGTTGAATATGGCAAGACAATATGTTGTGGGCAAGACATATTAATGTTGAGAGCTACACGTGTTGTCCAACTGGAACACAACTCGTTCCTTTGAATGGGAATTTATGGTTGTTAGGTATATTTTTCATATAATTGTTGTACAGGACTGAGTGAAACCATTGAACATGAATACTGGGTATTACAACAGTATTCAGCACAAAAGCGATTAAGCACATTTTTCTCAGTTCACAAAAGATGAATTCCTGAGCAATGTATTTGGCTCTGCAGTTATGCTTCAAATTATCCCTCAAATTATGGTAATGCTTGTAGCGTGAATAACATTTACCTACAGTAAATAGTGCTACTGCCTACCATTCCTATGAGAAACGTAAAAGACAACAAAAACAGAAGAAAACACAAAAGAACAAAAGCGAAAGAAAGAAAGTTAAAGTAAAGAAGCACTTGCATAAGCCTTGAGCTATAAATTCTCTTCATAACAAGTCAGGATGATTTTACCTTACACTGGTTTGGGTATGAGAGATATTAGACAGTCTACATCCTGAGGCAAGCTCCCTTTGCATTTTTCATTTTCCTGCCTGACCACAATATCCTCCCTGCAGTGCAAATGAAAGCTACTTCATGGATAATATCCCCCTAATGTACTGTAATTCTCAGAGCGAAATTGAAACATAATAAGACTGTTGATAAAATGATTAATTAGCATCTTACACAGAGACACATAGCTTGATGGGCTATTTTTCTTACTTCCGCTACTTTTTTTTTTCAACCTCAAGACAAGTAGCTATTTGTTTAGCGCTCGAGCTGAAAAAACAACCTGAATGAAATACGTGCAGAGAATTCCCCTCACATGTAGTTCTACAACAGTACCTTTCTTTACATGCTTATTGATATGGCTCCAAGCATTTTGAATCTGACAGTACATTTTGCCAACAATGTACTGCATTATGTCTGACTCCACAGCATATTGTCCAGGCTATAATATACATGTATATATGTAAATACAACTCAATTATATACATACAACTCAATAATTGATCGAGACCACTGCATTTAAGCCTCAGATAGGTAACAAATGGTGCGCACTGCTTAACAATGAAGTGGAGGGAAGAAGAGCGAGCAGCAACAGGAGGAGAGCAAAAAAATGAGAGGAAGATTAAACAAGGGAAAGAAACAGAAATGGTAAAAGAGAAAGGAGCATGTGACAGATAAGTGTGGTGGGTGTGGGGTGTGCATTAGTAGATATAGAGGTTTTGAATAATTGAGCAAGTCGTTCTCTGAGAACTCAATCTCCTTATCTCTTAAAAGAACACGACACCAAACCTTTTCTCTAATTGCTGATCTTTGCTTTTCTCCGCAGATATTGCTTACAAAGGCCTTTGTGAAAGCTAACCTGGAGTTACATTGCCTGTTGCGGTGGCAGAGAGATGGATGAATCATAGATACACTTACACACACACATACACTCACTTGTTAACACTCACACAAAGCTGGGATCAGCTTAAAATAAGAAATGTACCTGCTAAATCATAAGTGTGTTGTACCATATTGGATGACAGACACTGATTAAAAACTGGAAAAGGAGAAGTCACTGTCACACATAACAATGTAGTAGCCTACAGTGTTATCTAAGTTAATGTACTGCTACTAAATGAAATGCTTTTGACCTACGTAAATGATGACACCACCAGTCATTTCAACCTTCAAATGCTTATTCAGTGACTATGTCATGAATTTATTCTGCTTAAGGATTGAGGTAAGAGTTTCATCTAAGAAAGGTATACATATGAAAATGTAAATGTATAAATACTTGTTCGAGGTAATGCACAAATACTAGCCTTCTTAAATGCTTAGCTTTCAATAATAAACTGGCTAAAAGTAATGGATCATCATTTGGTTAAACAGATAAAGGTGTAGGGGACCTAACAATCCAAGCTTTTATACCAAAAAAGTCTATTTACTTTGTCCTACTATAGTCAGCAGCATTGCAGGGTGACTATGTACCTCTCCGTTACTGTTTAGATATTGTCCACGACACTAAATTGCTAGATCACCCATGCTGATCACAGCTGCATCAAAACATGACCGAAGTTCACCGATGAATGACCCTCCTGGCCTGCCTCACCAAACCTATCAAGCACTCTAGACTATGTATGTAAGTCAGGCCATCACGCCCCTCTCTCTGTTTCAGGCTTAATATAAATGAATAGAAGGAAACTTTTACTGACTAAGCATTTCCTGAGAGAAGCTGACGCTCTTTAAATAGGATGCTGTTAGAGCAGGAGATTTGGAGGCAGCACCTAGTGACTCTCTCGTCCCTTTTCCACCAAGAAGAACCAGGTGATAGTTCGGTGCTTAGTTGGTTCAAATCTCATTCCTCCTAAGAACCGGTTTGCTTTTCCATTGGCAAGGAACCAAGTTGGAGCCACGCCATTGCGTCACCGTAAAACGACTACGCTTGTATCGATTACATAGCAGTTAAACAAACACAATAAGTTGATGATAACATCTATGTTTATCTTTATAAAGATAAAGATCTTACTATGTTAAACGCTATGAGATGACACATGTTGTAAATATGCACTATATAAATAAAATTTAATTGAATTGAATAGATCAGGCAGAGGTCCACGAGGCGGAGGTCGCCTGTTCGCGATCACTCTACTGGTGGGACACAGTTGTACCGGATTTCA
The DNA here is from genome assembly GCA_900302755.1 of Chromis chromis. Lineage (NCBI taxonomy): Eukaryota > Metazoa > Chordata > Actinopteri > Pomacentridae > Chromis > Chromis chromis. The sequence continues at coordinate 4,824 of OMNN01087324.1, forward strand.
GTGCAACCATTTGTGCAAAACTTCCGTGTGTCCCGGGAGTCATTCCAATACATCTGTGATCGAACCAGGGACATCCTGGTGAATAAGGACAGAAATTACCGCTTGTGTGTCCCTTTCCACCGTTGATCGTTGGTCACGATAACCCCGCCCCCAGCCCCTGACGTACTCGGTGCTTAGCTCTGGCCCAGCAAAGAGTTGGTGTTTGCTCAGCACCAGTTTTTAGCACCTGGAGCCGGTGCTTAGGTGGTGGAAACACAAAGAACTGGTGCTAAGTCAGGCTCTGGCTCCGAACTAGCACTGGAACCAGCCTGGTGGAAAAGGGGTATCAGTGGTACTTCCCGTTCCCCACACTGGCTTCAATTTCAAGTGATAGTTACCATTTGGTTGTATAAAAAGAGTACGCAACTTTGTTCGTATTAGCTGGCTCATGTATTTAATCGGACTTCAACTCAAAGTATTTCCAAACAAGGACAGAGGCTTTTCTCTTTTTTGTTAAGTCCCACATCCCCACTGGTATTCACCATCTTATCAGCTCGGCTGCCTGCTTGTTCTGCTAGCTGCCTGTGTCATTACTGACCTCTGATGGTGTGTGATGTGTACCACAATACATGACTGTAACAAAGCATATTTAAGCTAATGCTAATGCTTTTGGCATTGAAAATCATACCTTCAGGATTTATAAAACAGAAGAGTGTATCTTTACACTGCAACACTGACAAAGCCTTAATCCAATAATGCACTATCTGGACAAATAATCAATAAGCAAATTGAAATTCTCACAATTATTTTAATTACAAACCACGTTTGAAGCAATTTGAGAAAATTAAATTAACCAATTTCTAGTACTTTGTACAAAAGCACATTATATTTAGTAAATCATTATGTGCAGTTGCAACATAAGTACAACTAACTAAACTGAGGCTAAAGCTCAAAGTTTAAACATATTTTAAGGTTGTTACAGTAGCACGTGGCAGTAAAAACTGACAGGTCACAGCAGTCCTAGAAGCCACAAACATATCCGGAAGAGAAACTAAATGTCAAGAACTATCATACTTGACAGACAAACTTCACGAGTCAACTTTGGCCCATCATACTGGCAGTAGTAGTAGTTCGTACATGCCACTTTCTGGGCTATGAGGGAGTATTATTATTTTATGAAATGGCTCAGATATTCTGGTTAAACTGTTGGTTTGTTTAGACCTTGTCAGATCATCTGACAGCTTGTGTTTTTTGCCCTGCCTGACTTTATTGCATCTGTGTTCTCAGATCTCAACATGTGCTCTAGTGAGTGTAAGTTCTCACAAACTGGTTTTACAGAAAGGTAAAATCAGGAAGAGATGTGCTTAAGCCAAATGCAATGTATTTAAACTACGCTGACACAAAACAACAGAGTGTGGAAGTCAGCAAGATCAGCAGTGTGAGCAGTGAATGGATGTAGATCTCATGTGTGCTGCAGGGGTGTTGAAGGTGCAAACACAAAAGATGGTTAATGCCAGGTAGACGGAAGAGAGAGAGAAAGTGAACACATATGCCAGCTTTTATAGCCTGAAGGGTCCCAGGTAAGCTGCATTTGCTGATGGCCCTCAGCCAATTTCCCTCTCAGGTAGGCTAAGACCACCTTCAAGACAGTGGGAGGGGCGTCACAAAGGTTTTCACTGATGACAGAAATGAGTAGAAACTAAGATCTAAGAACCAGTAAACTAGAATTACAAGATAATAGCCCATATTTGGATGAGATATCTGGGCATATCTAACATCCTCTCAACATTTCTGCTCAATTTTCCCAACATGTGTCTGATGTCTGGATTTGTTTCTGGAGCGGCCAAAATTATATGAGGAATGAGAAAATGTTCTATACATGCTGAATTACCATGGTCTTTCTTTGCCACTCTTTTTCTACTACTCATACACAAATTTAAATTTGCCTCAGACTCCTTCTAGTCTGTCATCTGTGTACATAGGATGAAGATAGATTGCCACATTTTCCAAATGAAGGGACATAGAAGGTGACATTGGGCTTGGATTAGGGGTGTAACAATATACGTACTCGTACCCGTACAAGCACGTTCGGTAGAGCTGTACCGCAATACGAAAATTTTAACATTATTAAGAATGGCCAATGTACAGAATTGCTTTAATTATGAAACTTTAGCGCCCACAGTTGTGGCGGACCTTCTCCGTGTCACAGTTACACAGTAAGCTTTACTCCACACCAGCAGTTCCCAGGAATTATTCCATCCACCTTAACTCCAGCGGCTAACGATCCAAGAGGCTACTGAACAGCTTTAAGACGCGGAATTAGACAAGCACTCGGATGCCTTGGTAAGTTGGCTCTTCTAGCTCTTCTGACTCTCCCACCGGCGTCTCTGAGACGTCCTCGTATCTTTTTCCTGTTCAAACTTCGCGGGCTATGTGGAAGTTGTGACTGGTTTATTGCATGATTATGGGTGGTAACAGTGGTGAAGTAATTCTGACAGCAGTCTACAAGGCATCATCGTAACTATTCCCGCTGCGAGGAAAAAAACAACGAACTATGAATAAACAAATGTTTTGGACTAATTGTGAGCATTTTTTTTCCATTTTCCCCTTAACTGAGAACCGAACCGTACCGAACCAAATCGTGACTTCTGTACCGTGACTTTTGTGTACCGTTACACCCCTCGCTTGGATAGGAACAAAGTTTGTGTATGACAGATAGAGAGCAGAAAGCGAGAAGTAGGGGAGCCTCCAGAGACTTGGGTAATTCCACACCAGTGTGTTTGGTTTGTACAATATTCGACAGGTAGCCTGCTTAACTTGGAACACAGCTGAGCGAGCAAAATGAACGGGGACTAATGACAGTGCAGCAGTTTTGTGGAAACGACTCAAGTGCCATACAAAGGGAATACTTTAGGACAGACATAGATTTAGAAATAAATTGCTAACAGTCTCTCCCTCCATCACAGAAAATATCTTCGTCCCAGCACTATGCCAGCCAGAAACCCTTAGGCAGCGTCCAGTTTGACTCCACAAATGAATATTGGTGGTAAAACATTTGTACTCTTACTATGTGGACAAGTTAAGGTAAACCATATAAACATATATGTTTAAATCTCACACACTATCTGGTAAAATCAATACACTTTATAGACTTAATACAATAAGTGTGGCAAGGTTTTAGTTTTGATATGTTAAGAATAATGGCTGAAAACAACATAGAAAAAAGGGCTTAAGGTAAATAAAAAATGTCAACCCTCCCAGCCACCACCACCTCCTGGAACCCAAACAGCAGCACCTAAGCCCCATTTGAGCCTGGATTAGGCTTGACCTTAAAATTTATAACTAGATTATCACTATATAAGCATCAAAACCATATGAACCAATAATACAGCTCAAGCAAGTGTACACAGTATTAGTATTGCAACTTTTCAGTAAACCATGTAACAGAGCAGTTACTCAAGTCGTCTTTGTTTTCCTCTTACCAGGAGACACTGCCAGCTGAAAATGATGCAGCTTATCCTCATCTGGGAAACTGGCTTTGCATGTACCTGCACACGAACAAATGTGGGGCAGAGAGAAAGACAGTTATTAGTTTTTACAGTCAGAGAATTAAGTCAGATGCAGCTGTATGAAGGTCTACCACTACATGTTATTACATGCCTTTGTGGCAAATAAAGGCATTACAATCAATAACATATTGTATTTTCATTAAGTCCTTCCAAAGCCACAATACGTTCACACTGTCTGCCCTGACTGCAGGATTTATGTTTTGCCTTTAGGAGTCCCTGTGGCACCATATTCCCCCCTGGTGTTCACAGACAGGTATTGCGCTCAAAACCAACAGCGCACTTGAGGGTTTTTTACCCATGTTTATGTGTAATAAGTTTTTAATCTAAGTAAACACTGCAGCAGCTCTTTTCCTGTTCTGTCCTTGGGCCGAATGAATGCCCTGCATGTAAAACAACACTCAAATAATTAAAGTGAAACTTTCTCCACCGTACTCATACATCATTCATGCCCAGTGGAGAGTGAGTCATTAGAGGTGAAACTGCTCAGAGACACAATCTGTTGAGCATCACATGGCCAAACAATCATCACACATAATACATAATGGTGTGTAGTATAACAGAGTATAAAGTGAAAGTGAAATCTGAGGTTGTGTTTATGTGTATGAACTGTATGTGGTTTGTTTGGGGAACAAATTCCTTGTTGTGTCAGCCCAGTAATCACACTGAATGATGAGTATAAAAGTTCTTAAATCAATATTCCTCTGGCGTAGAGCTGCATTAATCATGAGGATGTCTTCGAAAAATTGTCCTACAACCTTTGGAGACCAACTGAATTCTGGCATTCATCTGGACAACAAAACCACACCCTGTGGGGTTGCCAGCATCTGAACACATCCTTGAGTTCATGTGTGTAATTTGCCTTTGGTTTGCCTCTTATTTCCCTATCCACTGTCTGTCTGTGTTCTTGCTTTTGACAGCCAACACTGCTGTACTCATGTCTGGTTTAACAAATATCAGATTATGTGGAGTTAATAGAGCTTTTGTGTAAGTGATTGATGATGGAAATAAAACAGGTATCCTCTCTAACAGCATCCAGATAAAATAGTGCACAACATAACCAGCATATTCTCAGGGTTTTGGAGCTATCAAACTTAGAATGAGATGTCCCTCATTGTGGTCATAGTAGTCAGGGAAGCTTAAATAGTCTTGACACAAAGAAGAATAGTTACATATTGTTTTTATAAGGGCTCAGGTCCCCTTGTCACTTTTTCTGGGAGCTCTATAATGGTGATAATTCATCAGTGATTTATGGCAAGACAAGATCCTTCACATATAGCCAGGTGTAAAGCATAGAACTGAAGCCTCGTGGAAAAGAAAGTCATACTTTACACAGGAGCATGTTTTGCTACTGTTTTCAGTAATGATGCACAGGTTGAATGGACAGAGCAGGATCATTCACCTCCACCTTCTCCCAGTTATTCACCAAAGTTCCATAAGGATATAAGGATGTCAGCCAATGTCCCGTGAACAACTATGATGACTGTTTGGAGTGTATTGAACAATCTGAGGTAAATGTTATTCACAGTCAAACTCACAGGCTATTGAGACGATGCAAGCAAGACTGCAGCTGTGGTCACTAAATAATCTCAATATTCTGTATGGGTTCTCATTCTTTTTTGATTTATATATTATGCATTTGTTTTGAGATGTGTCTTATTTTGAAATTGAAACACAAAAAAATATTTCCAAGCAAACTAATCAGGCCTGTTACTTTCTAGTCAACACTGTGTATGCTCGTGCTGTTTACTTCTATGGCTTTCATGGTCCGCAGCTACGAGGACAAACTCATCGGACCACAAACACAAACAAGCGTGCTGAGCTCAGCCAAAGCAATCATAATGAACGATGCACTTGTGCATAACAATGACCAGATAACTGACTAACGATCTGATATACTGTAGTGGATGATTCTCGAATAAAAGTCTGTACTCAAATAGTAGCAGAGGGGGGTACAGTCTTGATTGAACAAATAGGTCCTGAGGCCAGAAATATAACAAGCAGTAAACCCCTCTAGGCCCACAGCACATTATGTTTATATTTAACACCATGATTCATTCCCAGCTTAAGACATGTATGTGGTAGAGCTGGGTGGTATGGCAAACAATGTAAAGGAGTGCAGACAGCAGGACACGCTGCTAGGTGATGTCAGACATACAGGAGTGCTTCTGTTGACTAGACATATATAGCTTTTCATATATATTTTTTTTTTTTAATGTATTTTTGGGGGGAGAGTTTTTCCATTTTATTGGTAGAGAGACACAGAGTGAAAGTGGGGGTAGAGAGGAGAGTGACATGCAACAAATGGTCTTGAGCCAGACTCAAACTCATGACTGCTGCTAAGGGACTGAGCCCATGTGGTATCGCCTTAACTCAGTGAGCTAAACGGCGGCCCTTTCATATATGTTTTCATATAATTCTCACCTGAACCTGAAAGGGGTCTTTTGAAATGTTGCAACAACTAAATAAAGGAAAATGCAAATTTGGCTTGTTTCCATTAACTGCTGTGGAGTGAATAAACTAGACTGCGTGGTGTTGATATTCCTCCATGTTACACACGGGTGTAATAAACAGAATCGAAGATGTCAGAACAAAACCAATTGTGTTCCAATCACCAAAAAAACTGAAAGAAGAGAAAAAACAGACATGCTGCCCAGAGTGATACCTCAAAATGTGCGTAAAATATGGTACGAAAACATGACTTATGTCTGTGTATGGTGGTGGCGACACATACTAATCCTTTGTTGTTGTTTTTCCAATTGCACTGACTGTTCTGCTGTCGCTTTAGTAATGCTAAGGAAAATATAGCTTGTTTGGACAATTGATCTGTCAATTATTTTCTCAAATAATTCATGAGTTGTTTGTTAGATTGAACGTCAGAAAATAGTGTTTTCCAAAGCTCCAGATGACGTCCTTGAGTGTATTGTTTTGTCCTCAATCCAAAGATATTCAGTTTACTGTTATAGAGGAGTAAAGAATGTGATAATATTCACGTTTTAAAAGGTGTTATCAGACAATTTAGTTTGTTTTTTATGTTCAAACCAATTAATCAATTATCAAAATACTTGACTATCAATTCAATAACTGATGAATTGTTGCAGTTCTAGTGAGGACGCTACCATACTACGTGATTAATAAAAGAGCTGTGCCACTGCAGAAAACAGCCCCATTACCACAATGCTACTGAGAAATGCAGTTATGCCCCTGCTTGCAGCGACGCTACTGCCGAACACCCCCTGTATATTAAGCCAATTATTCAGCTGTCACACTTTCAGATGTCCTGACTAGAAGAGGGTGTAGAGCTAAGAAAAAAAAGTGCTCGGTGCATGGAAGTGTGAGGCATACTTACTAGGGAGATTGGCTTCAAGTTCTGCAACTTCTGTTGAGAGGAAATAAGAACACTGAGTGAGAGAGGAGCAGAAAAGACTGAGGCACACAGACAAAAATGTGAGATCCTCACACAGACAGAGCTGACACTCCCACACTGTTTCTTAAATGAAGCAGAGGAACAGCACCTGCTCCACAGGAAAGTTCCTCTGCATTAAAGAATAATGTCTCATGTGCAACTTGCAAAAAAAATGAATTGTCTCCCTCGTACAGCGCAGTGTAGCAGAGAATAACAGAATGACTGGCACAGTGGGACAGAAGTAAAAACATGTGAAAGGAGGTGGAGAGAAAAAGAGAGAGGACAGGAAGAACAAAAGCAACATGGAAAGAGCACTGGGGTGTTTTGCTGGTGTTGCCTCTGGGAGAGGTCTGGGTGAATTTTTAAAAAGCTTCCAGGTTCTGTTTTGTTTTCTCATCACTGACACTTTTCACTGCTAATTTGTGTCAGCTGCTTTAACACATTATCCACCCAGAGAAATGTACAAAAGATGCTCAGTTCCTCTGGCCAGTATTTTCTATTAATTTACATAAACATATTCTTTGAGGTGTGCTGGGTCTAATAATTAAGTACTTCAAGGACACTCCTAAGAGTTTTATTGTGTTTCATTACCCCCCTCCACACAGAGGTCTGTGCATGCAGTTATTAACAGCTCCCTCAGAGATAAGAGAGTTGCTGTTTTCAGTAATGAGATCAACAAAGGGCTTTTATCAGAATTAATACTCCTCTCCGTTACACATTTTGGCCAAATGTCAGATCCCTATTCATATATTGAAAAAAAAAATCAATCTCAAGATCATCTACAAATTATTCAAGTGGTTCTCAGCCATGTACAACTAAATGAAATTCCTCTCTTCAGGCTGCAGGTGTGCCTCTTTCTCCCAGTGATACATGTTTATTCGACAAGCACTCTTACATTTGGCTATTTAACATGGTGCTTTGTGAACTGATGATTGTGGAGCAGCTGTAGACAAACAATGGATAAATATATTCAGATTTTATACGATTTGAGCTCATAATTAGGAGAATAGACTTAGGAAAAGAGGGTTTTACACAGTAAAACAACCTAAATTTTGTTGGTCAAAGTAACTGACTGATATACAAGTAAATTCTACAGTTTCATTTAGCAGAAGCTTTTATCCAAAGCGACATACATAGGTAGGTAGGCAAGGCAGCATTAAGGACCTTGCCTAAGGGTCCTCACTGGATACCTGCGCCCTGACCGGGATTTGAACCACCGATCTCCCATGCCAAGGTCTGGGGTATTAGTCACTGAGCTATCCAGCTGCTAAATGTAAAGACTAAAGCAAACAAAGGTGAGAAAATTGCCAAGAGAAAACAGCATGGAAACAGGTGGCAGGTACACGAGGTGAGAATGAGAATGAAAAGAGAGGAACCTATAAATAAAACCCAAGGAGCAAGAGGAGAAACAGAGAAAAACAGAGGGACAAAGAAACGAAGGCAGCTACCGAGACATTGAAATAGAAGGAACAGGAGCATAAACAATTCATACACATCTCCCTCAATTTGTGTGTGTCGATGTTGACATAAACAAGATGTGAAAGTCAGGAAACAACTATCTTGGTCTACATTGTCAAGCCTCAAACATTTAGTCTCAATTTAGCCTAAAATATTTGCAAACCTTAACTGTCAATTAGAATATATTTCACTTACTTTACAGTGTTTGTTGCATTATGGGTTGTACGGTCTTAACGTTGCTACGCTAACAAGTGCTTTCTATGTGTGTATAGTCAGGGTCAGAAAGAAATTAGTGACAGCGACCTTCTTGCCCATAATTGATTATGGAGACGTGCTTTATTTGAGTGCTTTACCCAAATGTCTCCAGTCCTTGGACACTGTTTTTCACTCGGCACTGAGATTTGTTACTGGCTGCAGTCGTCTCACCCACCGTTGTGAATTGTATTTGAAATCAGACTTGCCTTCTTTGAGTGCACGCAGATACACACAGTGGTTGACTCTCATTTCTAAGGCTCTCTTAGGCTTCATTCCTCTATTTGTGCACTTTATTACAGAGACTAAACAGTTGCTATGCCTTACGTTGCTGCACTACTCTTGCATTATCCGTTCCTCATGTAAGGACTGAATATGGAAAAAGAGCTTTCAGCTTTGCTGCCCCCTCGGCATGGAAGACCTTACAGACTTAACTGAAACTGTCTGAATTCATCCCACTTGGAAATTCCATTCTAATCTGAGGGAGAGACAGTGTGAGACCATTGAACAGTGCTTGTGTTTTTAAATCTTAAATTGTTGTTTGTTACAGTTCCCGCACTTTTTATTGTAAAACACTTTTGCACCTTCAAAACTGGACATTTTAACTTCTACTGTCACCTCCCTGTAATTGTTCTTATGATGTGTGCTGCTGACCTCTTGGCCAGGTCACCCTTGTGAAAGAGATCTGATCTCAATGGATTTTTATCTGGTTAAATAAAGGTTATAATAATAATAATTGTGTTAGCCCGATTAAACCCTCACAATTATAACGTGTTTTACTGCTAGGATATAAAGTTGTGATGACAGAAAATGAGCTCAGAGCAACTCCTGACGTCTTCTGCAAATCTGCAAAACAGCCGCACAACTGTCACGAATGATGTTGCTGGAACATGATGACTGCCCCATCCAGCTATCCCGGGCTGATGTGTGCAAAAGTCTTAAAAAGGTGAATGCACACAAAGCTCCTGGTCCAGACAACATCCCAGGCCGCGTCCTCAAAGCGTGTGCACACGAACTGGCAGATGTCTTCACAGACATTTTCAACCTTTCCCTGCTCCAGTCTGTAGTCCCCACATGCTTCAAGCAAACCACCATCATCCCTGTACCTAAGAAGCCAAATGTGAGCTGCCTTAATGACTATCGGCCTATAGCACTCACCTCTACCATCATGAAGTGCTTTGAAAGGTCAGTTAAGGCTCACATCTCGGCTTCCCTGCCCTCCACACATGACCCGTTGCAGTTTGCCTACAGGCCAAACAGGTCCACGGATGATGCAATAGCATTCGCACTCCACACTGCGCTCTCTCACCTGGACCAGAGGAACGCATACGTGCGAATGCTATTCATCGACTTCAGCTCTGCCTTCAACTGCATCGTCCCAGCAAAACTCGTCAAG
>OMNN01087325.1:0-10890 GCA_900302755.1 Chromis chromis
TTCTCGTTGTTTTGGTCATTCTGCCAAATCAAACTGCTTTTTATAAGAACGCCAGCATCACAGGACGTCCACCATCAGTATCAAATACATGAAGTAGTAAAATTACCAGCATGGACAGTAAACATAACAATAAGCACATCAATATAATCGGCATGTGAATGAGGGACGTTCAAACATTTTGAAGCTGTTTCATCATCAGAGTTTCATCATCATGACATAAAATAAATGTCACGATTACACATTTCTTAATAAAGTCCAAGTTATGTGATCGGTTGATTTTACTGTTCATTCATTCCTAGGAGTCCTTTCCCATTTTTGTACCAACCAATCACAGCTCTTAGAAGACTGCGTCACACCTAGCAACGGGGTCAACCACGCCTCCTCACTAAGTTAAAAGTTCCTTGCTCAGAGTTGCTCTCAGGAGCTTCGGGAATGACTCCTAAGCTAAAACTCCTTGCTAGGAATTTTTAGGCTAAGTTAGGAGCTCTCTTAGAGGACTCTAAGATTCTTTGTGAATACGGGCCCTGGCATGCTTATGGATGTGCTTAAAAACGCACTTATGTTGTTAGGTGTGTGTGGTGGTGGTGTGTAACTAGGGATGGGAATTTATAAGATTTCTACAATTCCGATTCCATTTTCGATTCTGCTTAACGGTTCAGTTCTTTATCGATTCTCATTTGCACAGCAGAGGACGTGCTAATGTGCTAACGAGATTCACTCCGGAGTGGATTGAAAACGTGACATTCATTCAAAGTTATCGCTGTGTGTGCAAATGTTTCTGCATATTGGTAGTATTTCCTCCCTTTGGTGAAACATCCACTTTGCAAGTTGCCCTGTTGTCATCCTTTCACGTGAAATGTAACCAAACTTTGGAGCGTTTGTGCCGCTTGGGCACCATGTTTCCTGCTGGATGCGCTGGTGAATTTGCGCCCATTGGAATTGATCAGGGAATCATTTGCAAAATTGGCAAACGATTCCAAGGAATTGAAACACTGGGAACTGGTTCTCAACAAGAATTGCTTTTCGATTCCCATCCCTATGGGTACGTAAGTTTTTTTCTAGACGGAGGGGGCAGGATATTCGGTGCTACGTGTGGAGAAGGCATTAGAGTTAAAGTTTTGTTGCCAAGTAGGTTTTCACATATGAGGAATTTGACGTGGTGCAGAACATTAAATAGACACACTGCAACTGTTGCAAGTCAATAGATCGTAACTGCAGCAAACCCAAGGGATTATGAATCCTAGAAATATTTGCAGTGTGCAGTAGGGCTGGTCCCGAATATTCAAATATCTGAATATTCTGTCATTGTGGTGGTATTCGGATAATAATTTTGATATTTGAATAGTTGTGCATGCCCCCACGAGGCGCTTCCGAGGCTCTAGTATGCGGACCTTCCAACTCCGATGCTACGTTTCACTTCGCCCGTGTTAGCAAATGTATAATTTTATTCTAAGTCTAATTTGTTTGCCTCAGAATGTGCAGAATGACATTCAAAGCAAACACAGTAAACTGTGCTCCAGAATAATAGACTCAGTAAACTCCTAATCTTTATTTTTTTTCTTTTCCCTTTGTCTGCATTCATTCTCATTGTTTAACACCACAAAAGGGCGTCAACTTTAAACGAGACTGATGCATGTTTAGTCTTGCAGCCAACTATTTTAACATCTAGTGCATTTGTGTGACCATCACCGGCCCTCCCTGGAAGCTAGGCTGGTATTCTTTATTGGATTTTCCTATCATGAGCCAGAGAGGGCAGACAAAGGGAGACAAAGGACAGACAGGACGAAACAAGACGAACAGGGGAGGGTATAGACAGGCAGTGCTATTATTAGAGTGTAAGAATGTTAGATGTGGTGTTGGTTATCGGGAATAACACAACATCTACCATTCTTACACTCTAATAATAACACTGCCTGTCTCTACCCTCCCCTGTTCTTCTTGTTCCTCCTCCTCCCTGTTCCCCGATACCAATACCACATCTGAGAAAGAAAAAAAACAACAGCAAAAGAACAAACAAACACACAAACAAACAAACAAAAAAAAACACAAAGCAAAGAGTCAAAACAAAACTAAATATCAAAACAAAACTAAATAAAAAACTAAGTAAACTCCTCAGCTTAACACCACACTTGCAGCTTTCCCTATGTAAACCAATGAGCGGTGTTTGCTACCACATCTTTGGGGTCATCAGGTGGGAACCTCCCTTCAACGGTGTCTCGTCTAGTTGATCCCACGACACCTCCAGGAGGCCAGACAGTGATCCCTGGCGTCCCAGAGTCACTCCCCTAATGCCAGCCATCACCGCTCCTCACCAAAACACTTACTTCTTTTGCCTACACCACCACAACCAGCGCTACCATCACCTACCCCAGCCTCTCGCCAACAGCACCAATAAAAGCAGGGTGGGGATACAAACCCTGGTTCGGGTACGGGGGTAGAAGCAGAAGAGGTAGAGTTAAAGATATTATACCGTGTTAACAACTTGACACGTGCAAATACTTGCTAATAGTAAAGAAATCTGCAAAAGAAAACGTGTTTTCAAGTCGAGAAAAGCTGCTGGAATGGCTCCGTTTCTTGTGCTTTTTCTTACCAAAACGGTACAAAAATAGAGCTTTACGTCGACTTTATCAGTAGCGTTCAAGTAAAGAAGCTTTGTTTGTGTCTGGGATGTAGACTAGTAGGAGGAAACGGGCGGGACGAAGGAAGGAATTCCAGTTGGGACGCATCAGAATCTTTTGTTTTTATACCAACAATGACGAGAATTTAAGATTTAAAAAAAGCTTTTGGTTTCTTACGTTGAAGAAATGCTTCATGGGAAATGTAGGAAACCGTCACCAGCAGGAGTAGAGCCTAAAAAGCCTGTGATCAAACTGCTTCCTGTCGCTCTGATGGTGTTTCTAACTGGAATATTCTCAGTTTCTCTGCAGTGGAGTCTTGAATTCTTCTTCTGTGAGTTTAAGTGAGCGTGACGGAGCTGCTGTGTGTTGCAGATTCTCCTCCTCAAACCTAAATCGAGGTAAAACTCTTCGATCTCACTCCTGATTCCTTTCAGTCCTGATTTCAGCTCCTTAATGCAAAAACAGTTGCGTTATTTCTTCTTTCTAGGAGACTCGTGGATCACATTCTGCTCACTTTTGCATACTTTATTTTGCAAATCTGCTGTATGATAAGCAACATTTTAGAAACCCATCACTCTCAACCACATCCTGCATGCTTTCCTGCTCATTTGTGCAGCTTTTGCAGCTAATTACGCTCCAGTTTTCTTCGTTCTAGGGTTAGGGTTAGTATCGTATTATAGCATCGGTGAAGTAAAAGAGTGATTTCTATATAAAAAGGTTTTTAAAATATATATAAATATATATATAAAATGCTTATTTCACCTTGAAGTGTATAATTTGGTGGCTACATCCAATGTTTAATCCCCTCTCCATGCCCCTCTAGGCGTGGAAGTTGAGACAAGATGGAAAAATACCTTTTTGCACAAAAAGGGGCAACTTCTGCAAAAAATGGGGCAACTATTGCACAAATTGGGGCAACTATTGCACAAATTGGGGCAACTTTTGCACAATAAAGGGCAACCTTTGCCCCTAAAGGCCAACATTTGCACACAAAGGGGCAACTTTTGCACAAAATGGGGCAACTTTTGCACAAAAAAGGGCAACCTTTGCACAAAGTGGGGCAAGTTTTGCAAAAAGGGGCAACATTTGCACAAAAAGGGGCAATTTTTACCCAAAATGGAGCAACATTTGCACAAAAAGGCCAACTTCTGCACAAAAAGGGCAACTTCTGCACGAAAAGCAGCAACTTTTGCACAAAGATGGGCAACTTTTGCACATAAAGGGCAACTTTTGCATAAAAAGGGCAACTTTTGCACAAAAAGGGCAACCTTTGCACAAAATGGGGCAACCTTTGCACAAAAAGGGCAACATTTGCACACAATGGGGCAACCTTTGCACAAAGTGGGACAACTTTTGCATAAAAAGGGCAATTTTTACCCAAAATGGAGCAACATTTGCACAAAAAGGCCAACTTCTGCACAAAAAGGGCAACTTCTGCATGAAAAGCAGCAACTTTTGCACAAAGATGGGCAACTTTTGCACATAAAGGGCAACTTTTGCAAAAAAAGGGCAACTTTTGCACAAAAAGGGCAACCTTTGCACAAAAAGGGCAACATTTGCACACAATGGGGCAACCTTTGCACAAAGTGGGACAACTTTTGCATAAAAAGGGCAATTTTTACCCAAAATGGAGCAACATTTACCCAAAATGGAGCAACATTTGCACGAAAAGGCCAACTTCTGCACAAAAAGGGCAACTTCTGCATGAAAAGCAGCAACTTTTGCACAAAGATGTGCAACTTTTGCACATAAAGGGCAACTTTTGCAAAAAAAAGGGCAACTTTTGCACAAAAAGGGCAACCTTTGCACAAAAAGGGCAACATTTGCACACAATGGGGCAACCTTTGCACAAAGTGGGACAACTTTTGCATAAAAAGGGCAATTTTTACACAAAGTGGGACAACATTTACACAATATGGGGCAGCTTGCAGAGTCGTCCCCTCTAATCTGCTGCACAATCCTGCTCTGAGAGTGAATTAACAATGCCTCGTCTTCCTCGTCCAGCTGGTGGTGCTGTCTGCCCACTAAAACCTCCTCGCTGCTTTCTGCTCCACAGAGCGAGAGAGAGAAGAAAAAAAGAAAAAGCAGCAGAGGGAGTGAGTTTTTGGAGGCCTGCCAATCATGATGAAAAACCACTGCAGAACTAATCTATTTCCATGCCCATCTTAATCCACGAACACAACGATGGCATCGTTTAATCACAAAATCATCATCACCACCATCATCCTCCTCCTCTGCCTCCCCCCCCTCCCCCCTCCGATGCATTAATAATAAAATACACTTTTTTTTTTTGTAAATAAGAGCTCGTGATTAAGAGCAGATTAGCGCGCCTTCAGACGGACAGACAGACCGTGATGGGTTTTGTTAACACGAAGAGCAACACTGGGTGTCAGTTGTGCGCGTCTGACATTACATCAGCGTTATCCTCCCGCCGCTCATGTTATCGCTCTTGGCTTAGAGTTTTAGGGGACTTTTTAAAACAGCAGCACTGCTTAAGAGCTTAGAGTAAATGGATGGATGGCTAGATGGACGGATGAAGATCAGGCTCACACATGCACACACAGATCAGTGTCACTCGCGCAGCTTCAACGCCAAAGCCTGATTTGCTTTGTGGTGGAGGAAGGAGAAAGGAAAAAAAGCTGTTTTATTTCTCACCAGCGTTGTAATGGAGACGCTCTGCTGTCACTTGAAGTCTCATTTTTGTTACCGAACAAGAGGAAAATCGGCCATTTTGACGCTCGGGAACTCGCGGCTGGAAGTAAATGTGGTGCTTTCAGGGCCGGCGTCGTTTGTGACGGTCGGATAATTGGAGCTAGTGGAAGTTTAGGTGTTTAAATTCCTATCAATCGTGCAATCACAGCCTGAATTGCAGCTTCGATCTGTAACAGAACTGATGCATGTAGGAGCAAGTGTAGGAGAACTGACATGCAAGAAGTACTCCAACCTTGTATTTATCTAAAAAAACAACATTGTTTTTTTATTACCAGTAAAATTAATGCATGTATGCTAAAGCTATTAGCATCAAAATATACCCAAAGTGCTAAAAGTAACAGGGCTCACTCTGCAGAAGTATTATGTGTTATTAGATTCTGATTATTGAGCAGCTAATAAAGGCATTTTAATCTGCTTTGTATAGTTTTTCTCCTGGGTAGCTTTTAAATTTGAGTTTTATTTGAGTAAAAACATATTTAATTTAGAAAATATCACATTCTGCATTTATATTTTTGTCGTATTGCATCAGGATTTATGTGTTGATTCTGTTTTCTAATCTACAAAATCACAGAAGTCAAATAAATGTAAGGTATTTGCCAAGAAATGGAAACACTTGGTCTGCGTACGTTCCTCATTTACATTTAAGTGCATAAAACGTGGGAATCTGGTCCTTTTACCTGCTAACTCATGTTTTGTCCTCATTGTAAAGGAGATGGAGCCTTAATAGGCTGATGGTTTTGTCCTTGTATTAATCAAAAGGAAACATACTTGGTTTTCAGCTCCTATGAGATCTGGAGGTTTAGTTTGCTCACTTTATTCACAGTACAACACAGAAGAAGACAAGAATCTGTGTAATACCGTTAATATGTCCAGTATTATTATTTCCACATCTAGAGGAATATGGACAATGTCAGCTAGAGCTTATGTGTACCTCTGGTTTATTTATCTAATGCTGTTTCTTAAATGTTTGCAAATTTCACCACTGTTTGATTAATAAAGGCTCATTGTATCGTATTATAGCATCGGTGAAGTAAAAGAGTGATTTCTAGATAAAAAGGTTTTTAAATATATATAAAAATATATAAAATGCTTATTTCACCTTCAAGTGTATGATTTGGTGACTACATCCGATGTTTAACCCCCTCTCCTCTAGGCGTGGAAGTCGAGACAAGATGGAAAAATACCTTTTTGCACAAAAAGGGGCAACTTCTGCAAAAAAATGGGGCAACTATTGCACAAAATGGGGCAACTTTTGCACAATAAAGGGCAACCTTTGCACAAAGTGGGGCAAGTTTTGCAAAAAGGGGCAACTTTTGCACAAAAAGGGGCAATTTTTACCCAAAATGGAGCAACATTTGCACAAAAAGGCCAACTTCTGCACAAAAGGGGCAACTTCTGCACAAAAAGCAGCAACTTTTGCACAAAGAGGGGCAACGTTTGCACAAAAAGGGCAATTGTTACACAAAGTGGGGCAACATTTACACAATATGGGGCAACTTTTGCACAAAGTGGGGCAACCTTTGCAGAAAAAATGGCAACATGTCCACAAAAATGGGCAACGTTTACACAAAATGGGGCAACATTTGCATAGAATGTGGCAACTTTTGCACAAAATGGGGCAACCTTTGCAGAAAAAGTGCAATTTTTACACAAAGTGGGGCAACGTTTACACAAAATGGAACAATTTTTGCACAAAAAGGAGCAACTTTTGCACAAAAATGGCAACATTTCCACAAAAAGGGGTAACGTTTGCACAAAACCTTCTTATTTTGTGCCATAAGGAGGTTTTCTGTAAAATCATACGTCTATGACAACTGAAGCTACAAAATGATTAAATCACCACCACAAAACACACATTTTTAGTCACTGTATTCTTTTTTCTGTTCTGTTTCTTCCTTCGGCCTGTCCCTGTGGGTGAATTGCGTTGCCTTATTCGCAGGTGGGCACATTTCGCCCTGGAATGCAGGACACCTACTTACTATTCAGCCGAGTATTTGTATATGTGTGCATCAAACGGAGACGTCGGTCCTGTCGGTGAGTAATGTTCTCCGGGCCTGGCGGCTGGCACTGCTCTGCCTGCCTGCAGGTGGGAGTGAGTCACGTGCACGCTCCACGCCGCTACGTGCACGCTCCACGCCGCTACGTGCACGGACACACATATGCAGCGACACCCATCTTCATGCTGACCGCCTCGGTGCTGCCAAACCCGGCAACCACGGCACCCAACTGGCCAACGAACAACTGTCTGTCGGTCTGTCTGTGTGTGTGGAGCAACAGCAACACAGCAACACAGCAGCGGCGAGACACACACAAACACACACACACACACACACACACACACACACACAAACACACACACAAACGCAGTCATTCTCTCTCATTACTCACACACGTCTGACACATCCCTGTCAAACGCCAGCTCATATTAAGGTGCAGAGAAGGTACCTCTCCTCTGTTTATTCTGTTTTTCTCTACTAAATTCCTGCTGGAGCTGCTTCAGTGTAACGAGCATAAACGTAAACAGCTTTACATTTTTACCATATTACCAGCACCAAAGCTCAGACCATAATACAGTCGTACATTTATAGCAGGTCCTGTTACGTCACAGACGGTGTTACGTGTATGTTTGACTACTAATTGCTTTTTTAGTCACTAAACAGTCACATTTATTGAGCTACTCTGTCTTGATAAAAGGGGATTTTGCTTTGCATTTGTACTAAATATGAGATATTTATAGGATGGAGGCCTGGTCCTGGTCTGGCTGCACAATCCATAAATGCATTTTGCTGGAGGGGTTAAAGTGCAGAAGAGGCCACTATGTAGAATTATTTTTCTGTCACTCACCCTTTCTCTCTCTATTTCTATTTATATATTTTTATATGTTTCACAAAATGCTGTTGACTGTACGTCGCTATGATCCAAAGCCTGAGTGTCAACCAGATTATAAAGATGCAGATTTATATTAATGTAGCAGAAGCAACTATATGAAGGAATTTAGTCACATGAACTTATATCTTCTAGTTTACGTGATGTAATTATATATACATGGTGCTCATTTCTTGTTAAATGAATTTAAAATGTCTCATTTTTGTTTTCAGACCAGATTAGAACTTTTGACCACTTTGACCTAAAATCACAAGTTGAATGGACGAACAGCTGGAAGTGACGTCAACTCAATAAATCAAGTTTATAAGAAACAAAGTCAGCAAATAAGCAGATTCTCAGGAAGTATTGTTAGAGAGTTGAAACTCCCTAAAGACACCCCTGTAATTGAAAAGGGGCAGCTTTTTCACAAAAATAGGCAACTTTTTCACAAAAAAGGGCAACTTTTGCACAAAATGGGGTGACGTTTCCACAAAAAATGGGCAACTTTTACACATAAAGGGCAACTTTTGCACCATAAGTGCAACTTTTTCCCCTTTTTATGCAAAAAATTGACAACTTTTGCACAAGAGGCAATATTTCCACAAAAAGTGGCAACTTTTGCACATAAAGGGCAACTTTTGCACAAAATGGGGCTACTTCGGCACAAAAAGGGCAACTTTTGCACCAAAAGTCCAACTTTTGCACAAAAAAGGGAAACTTTTGCGCAAAATTTGCACAAAATCGAGCAAAATTTTCACAAAAATGGGGCTACTTTTGCACAAAAATGGCAACTTTTGCACAAAAAGGGGCAACTTTTGAACAGAAAGGTGCAACCTTTGCACAAAATGGGGCATCTTTTGATAAAAAAAGGGCAACTTTTGCACCAAAAGGCCAATTTCTACACATAAAGGGGCAACCTTTGCACAGAAAGGGGAACTTTTGCACAGAAAGGCCAACTTTTGCACAAAAAGGAGCAACTTTTGCACAATATAGGGAAACCTCAACGGCTGATTCTGAAAGTTCTTAGTGTTAAATGAAGAAGAAACTCTTTAAACTAAGAAACTGTTAAAGAATCCTGGTGCTGTCGTGGCATCTAGTGTTTCTGAATGTTTCCTGAATGTTGCATGTGGGTCATTTCATATAAAATGCTAAATTTTACTCCAAATTTCAACCCACTCCCGTGTACTTCGAGGGCCTGTATCTCAGAAAATATTCATAGTATGAAGTCAAGACTTGACAGGGATTGATTAAATATACTATCTAACTATTGTACATAAGATCAGCTGATTCTGAGGTCAGACGGAGGCAGAGATGCATGTTTCATGGGATGACCCACATAGAACCTTTAGGAATAACCTACACAGACTGAATACGACTGAAGCCTTGCATGTAACGCTGCTCTTTGTCCCGTGCAGCTTCCTCTTTTACTGCACAGGCATCACAAATCATCCCCGTAATTGACCACATCACAGCACTTAACTGATGGGTCCATCCATCAGCTGTAAGTCATGGATTTACAATGAACTCTGGATGTGTGTGTGTGATGCAGATTTCTGTGTGTGTGTGTGTGTGTGTGTCGGCCTTTTCCATCATTCGCTAATCAGATATCATAATTTGCTCCAGTGGAATATTGAAATATGTCTGCCGGTATTTGTATCACTCCATCATGGTTGAGTAAATGATGATGTGACAGGCATGAATAAGCCAGCAGACGTGACGTGACAGTGTGTGCGCTCCTGCTTAAGTGTGTTCTAATGGCGTTCCGTGGGATCTGCGATGTATGGCCGCCTCCGAGCGGATAAAACAGTTAAACACAGTAATTGCCATTTACTCTCAGCTGGGCTTGTGTTCCCACGGGAGACCACGGCACTCAGCGGGTTCCACACACACACAGCGACACACACACCGACACACACACTTCTTACTTTAAAGGATGCTGGAGAACCTCTTCTGGCTTGGCTCTAGATCTCCTGTATAACATGCAGACTGAGATCTCTGGGTCGGTTCTGTCCAAACGGAAATAAAACATTATTAGAATGTTCCTGTGGAAGTTTAGCCTTTTGCTCCCAGAGTGATGCTATTAAAGGCTGTAAAAACATTATGCTCCAACAACACTGGGGCGTTTTCAGTGGGAAGTGTTGTTGTTTGTTTGTTTGTTGTTGTTTTTTGTTCTTAAAACGTTCCGCAGAGTTCTAGTAATGTTTTTATTGTCAAGTTTTTTTGTTCCCAGAATGAGCACAATTGTAAAACAGGGGTCTTCAACGTTTTTCAGGCCACGGACCCCCAAACTAATGGAGAGATGGAGTGGGGACCCCCTACTTATATATATTATATAAAATAGTTTTATATGCATTAAACTGGTGCTATATATGCAGGGGCATTTTTGAAATTAATGTGAGCTGTTAAACTTGGTGTAAAGTGTAGTACGTGTATAATGTACGATGTTTTGAGCTTAACATCATACATGACAGTTGTTAACCACACTGTCAAATTTGAATGATTGATATACAGTAAATACGTCTGTTAGAAAGCCCTCATATTTTGAGTACAACGTTGTTTGGTTTATTCAGTATATGTATTTCCATTTTACAGAGTAAATTGAATGTTACTGTTTTTTCCTTAATGTCCCTGAACGCACCTCGTGTGCCGTTTTTTCTCCTAGCACTGCACAGGCTCTGCAGTTTTCTCCCGTGTT
>OMNN01087328.1:0-18525 GCA_900302755.1 Chromis chromis
TTATCTTATCCTAGCTTAGTTTATCTTATCTTAGCTTAGCTTGTCTTAGCTCTTAGCTTAGCCTGTCTTGTCTTGTCTTGTCTTGTCTTGTCTTGTCTTGTCTTGTCTTGTCTTGTCTTGTCTTGTCTTGTCTTAGCTTAGCTTAGCTTAGCTTAGCTTAGCTTAGCTTAGCTTATCTTTATCTTTTGTAGGGTTTTAATCCCTCATAAGTAAATCACTCAGGTAAAATCACACCCTAAATAACACTATAGGGTCCTAACACAAGTGTTTACATGTGTTAGGTTACTTTCCTAACACCAATCAGAATATTTTTTACTGAAAGGCATTTTGACGCAACAGCTGTTGTCTTAAACGTGCTGTATAAAAAACGGTGACTTGACTATTTTACCTTATTCAAGTTGCATGTTTGGAACCTTATTTATTTAGAATAGAATAGAAAAGGCACCATAAAGTGTCAAATGCTAACAAAGACAGAGGAAGATGAGTTGAAATTGTTTTAATTATTTGTTTAATTTGGCTTTTCTTTTGTAAAGTACTTTGTAAGTTTGTTTATGAAAGATGCTACACAAAAACTTTTTCCTATTCTTAATTGAATTCTAATTCTTATTTTATGTGGGTAGAAAATGTATAGTCCAATGTTTGTGGGTATGTCATACAGCCCTGGCCTTGTCAACATGACTATATCCATCCTGCACAAATCCAGATCCATAATGTGATGCTTTGCCTAGCTCAGTGTAGACCTGTACAGATCCGTGACTCCAAACCCATCCAACACTTTTTGGGATTAATTGCTCCACTGTGAGCCAGGCCCAGTGCCCAGCATCACAGATCAACCTCTCTAATGCTCTTGTGGTTGAATGAAGCAAATCCTGCAGCCAGGCTCTAAACAAGAAGACTGAAAGCTTCCCAGCAGCAGATTAGGATTATTATGACTATTTTGATGTCACATATGAGTGTAGTTTTTAGGTGTCCACTTACTATTGGCCTTTTTGTGCGTGCGTGTATATACTACATGCAGTACATGCATTTGGTGTGAAAGCAATGTCAGCCTGTTTTCATGTTCCTTTCCAGAGGGATTCGTTTCCTGCAGATCCTTCGCATGCTGCATGTCGACCGGCAGGGAGGAACCTGGCGTCTCCTGGGCTCCGTCGTCTTCATCCATCGGCAGGTACATAATCACAGCTTTAAAAGCACATCACATTTCAATTTCAGCTAGGTTTTTGATTATTATTAGTCAGTTGGAGGCTCTCTCTCTCGGGGGATTTATAGCCTCTGCTTGTCGTGTATTGTTTTCCTTACTAAGAGAAGATCTTCACATCAGAATGCATCGCACATTGAAAACTGTATCGTGCAGAGAACCACAAGAAAAGCACCACTTTGCAGTAGGTTGGGTTTTTAGGGTTATAGGCTCATCTGCTGGAGAGGGTTATGTCTTCCTCCAGGGTATCATTCAGCTGAGACACAGAGGTGGCCATGATTATCCCCAGCGGCCGCGGTAGTTGTCTTTAACGTCCATATAAAAAGAGAGAGTGATGAGCAGGCCGCCAAGGATGTTACTCATCCAGTAACACCTACTGCGCTTCCTTGTATTGGCCTTGGCTGATGACCATATTGCTCCCAGCTGAGGCTGGTCATCAACAGCCACTGACCACAGCTGTAAAGAAAGTGAGTGTTGGCTCAGGGAAATGTTCAGACTGTTTTCTGTTGAAGGCACTTCAGATGGAGGGTGTAAAATAACAGGTAGAGTTGAACATGCACCTGCCATAGAAAAGAAATATACTCAGATGGTGTTGTTAATCTGTTACTGTATGTTCTGCCTTCTTATAAATACATAATATTCCACAAACATTTACTATGTGCAGAGACATAGATGCAGTATAAGAAAAGTGTAGCAAACGTTAAGGCAAGTGGTATTCAACCTTTATGACCTTATAAACCCGTTAACACTCAGATCCCGAAGCAGTTTCTGTTGTTATTTCATTGCAATATGAAGTCCTGCATCTCTTTGGAAACAACACAACAATGGCGAGAAATAGACATGTATTCTGTGCAATATGACAAAGTTATAATGCCATAAATCATTAAAAAAACCAAAAGTTTAATTTCTTTGATTTCTTTAGTTTACATATTGAAAAGACATAGAATAAACTTGTGCAACATTTTCCAAGTGCCCAAGGCTGTTATCAATACTGAACAAATACTGCAAATATTTTACTTTGTACATTTTCAATTTGTTTCCATCCTTGTATAAACACAGCCTGCAGTAAGTGCACATTTAGTACCAAAAATTTCATAATAAATGTATTGTAAATGTTCATGTAGGACACCTAAACAGTTAATAATGTGTATGGCTTCCCCTTGCTTACAAGATGGCTGCCAATCTGCAAGGCACACTCTCCTCTAATGGGTGTGACTGTCTGCTGGGCCCATGGTAACAGGTGATGTCTCAGTGTATTATCATATACAGCCATTGGCCCCAAAGATCACCAGGTCTAATTTTCCATTGGACTGAAAGGCCCCATACATGTACAGATCTGCCCCCACTGGTGAGTCTTGGCTGTACACAATCCTCATTGAGTCTTTCACCTTGCATTTAATGCATCCTGACACGGCCATCAGTTCTGTAAAGCAGAAAACGCAACTCATCTCCAAACACGACATGTTGCCATTGATCTACAGTAAGGGCTTGGTACTGCCTGGCCCACTGGAGGAGCTCCTGCTGGTGTCTGGCTGTCAGACGTGGCTTCCTGATTGGTTTTCTGGCATTCAGACCCCTTTCAACCAATCTCCTGTTGACTGTTTAATGACTAACTGGGATATTTGCATCTTGTTGCCATTCTTGCCTCAGAGAGGCAGCAGCATGTTTATGTACCTCTAGAGCCCCAAAACCATTCAATTGGAAACAAAAATGCCTATTATGGGTTTTATTTACATCGAATAATTACTCAATAATCTTATAATACAAACTTTTGTGTTATGTTCACTAAAATGTTGCTTTACAACAAATACCCAATGTTTACAAGCTGTAACCAATATTTTGACCAAGAGTGTATTTTACAGATGACAAATATATTATCTTGCTCCATCCATCCATCCATCCATCCATCCATCCATCCATCCATCCATCCATCCATCCATCCATCCATCCATCCATCCATCCATCCATCCATCCATCTATCCATCCATCGTGTATTAGTTGTGAAGAGTTCAACCCAAGTTGAATTTAGTGTTTTTCCTGCTCAAATTGCTTCATTTAAAGTATTTTTCAGGCCTAAATAGATTAAAATATCCAATTTCTAAAGAGAAAACACAGTTTATGCAGCAAATACATTGTATATTTTCTTTCCACACACATTTAAAAAGCTCCAGGTTTAAAACATGCAGTTTAGGCTCCAAGCTCGGAATTTTAATTCATATCATGCTTCCTCCATTATCCGACACCTGTTTCTCATGCGCTTGGAGTCGTGCAGAATGACAAGGCAGCACTGATGTGGACAATTCCACTCACACTAACAGTAGCTGGGCTGGGATGGACTCTTCACACAAAGGCACAAATGGAGTCTGAAGAGAGAGGATGAGTGTGAGATTGACTCTGGGAGAAGCCTGGCTAAATTCAGCTCTGATTAAAGGTATCAGAAATCAATGTGTGGTATATGGAGGCAGAACTATACTGTTTATATTAATTTTTTATCTTTATTTCCAGCCGTCCTGGGTATAGAGTAATCACATGCTCTGTTAACGCCCCGTACAACCCCGACGTCCACCAGGGAAATACAGTGTGTACTCATACAACAGCCAGTGCAATAGAGGTCAACTTGCCATCAACCAGCTGCACCCTGACGTATTGTATCTCCAATATTTGTTCCTCGACGATTTTCTTACCGCTAACATGCAACCAGAACATTTTGTCCTGCCAGTCTCTTACATAAACACTCGAAACTGCAGCCTCTCTGTGGTAACAGCTGGAGTTTTTAAAGTCAATGGAGTTTCGTTTACTCCAATCAGTATCCAGTCTTTGTGTAATAACAGCATTTGAAGACACACTGGGTAGCATTCTAATGCACACAGTTACTGCACAGTTTCTCCTGGTTGGACAGACAGGAAGAACACATCCTGAATGCGTTTGCCAGGTCACAGCAGCAGCAGCAGCAGCAGCAGCAGCAGCAGCAGCAGCAGCAGCAACAACAACATAAAAACATTTTAAAAGCTGTTATTGCCTTGAATCAGGCAGTTATAAGTTGCAAGCAGTGAACATTATTTGTGGGAGTTACAGGCTCTCTCTGCTTTTCACAGCCAGCACAGAAATGTCCCAAACATTCACTAAAAACCCTATAACCTTTGTGCATGAAGAAACACAGATGTTGGGTATTAATGGACTGAAAGTGCCAGTTGCCGACGGTAATGTAAAGATAAGTTTGTGCTGTTTCACTGGAGCCAAACGCAACAATTCCCCCACATTTTATTTGCAATCATCTGCTGCTGCTTCTCTGTGGTTCTCTAAAATATCTCAGAGTGACAGTTTTGGGCCGAGGCACAAATAAGAATTTCACTCATCAGGAATTCAGTCCAATTTTGGTGCAGCGGCTGCTCTGAGTGGTTAAACACAGTTTAAATCACGAAGTAGGTGAGTGCACTTAAAGAGATTTTTCATAAAGCAGCAGTCCAATTACAGTCAGACAGGATGAGAGTCAAGGCAGCCCAATTAGACCTCCTGAGCAAATCATACACAGCTCCTTATTGAATCTGCAATAAGATGCTTTATACTTATTCTAAATACACCGGGAGAGATCAGCTGCCAGGGTTTCACACTAATTTATGATGATTATGATGCCTGTATAAATTCAATCAGCACCCCTCCAGTCATCACTGATTTTTACTCAGCTCACTTTCACTTTAAACTCAGTTGCACTGTCTTTCCTTTATAGCATCCTAAAGTTTACACAGGTACAGATATTGTTTACTGCTCTGCAAACTTGTAAAGGGATACATACTAGTATAGAAATAATGAGGTAGTGGTATGTTTGACAGCTATTTTTTAGACTTAATTGGAGTTCTCGTCAAACTGCTTCAGCTTCATATTTTTTATTCACGTTTACTTCATGAATGACACATGCAAGCACAGACAGCAGCATTCTTGAAAAAGAAGATTTTTTTGTACTTAGAATGCACTGCACAATCTTAAAATAAGGGATACATATATAAATAAGGAAGAATTGTTAAGTTTGACAGCTGTTTTTTGATTTAATCTTCTCTCGAAACTGGTAGTTTTAGTCATTTTCATTCAACTAAAACTCTAGATATTTTAATCTTGGATTAGTCAAACCCGAGGTTAAAATATCTAGTCCTTTAAGTGTCGTTTTGGTGAAATGCTTCCCAAAAATTAACATTTCAGTCTAGTTTTATTCAAGACCAAGAACAAGCACTATAACCAACAGGTTTAAAATAAGATTTTATTATGTTAGCTTGAAAGAAGTGATATGTATGTATGTACAGTGCCGTGCAAAACTATTTACAGAAATCTTCTCTTTTTGCATATTTCTCACTCTTCCAGATCTTTAAACTAATATTCATATTTATTGAATATTATACAGAGATAACCCACAAAACACAAAATGCAGTTTTTAAATGATAATTTATTAAAGATTTATTGAAACCTATATCACCCCTGTGAAAAAGTAATTTCCCCCCTAAACCAAATAACTGGTTTTCCACCCTTGGCAGCAACAACTGCAGTTAAATGTTTGTTACAGCTTGTGATCAGTCTTTTACATCGCCATGGAGGAAGTCTGGTCCACTCTTCTCTGCAGAATAGTTTTAGTTCTTTTTGGTCAGTAGTGGTTTGCACCTGGCAACTCTCCCTTGGATGCCATTTTCACCCAGTGTCTTCCTTATTGTGGAATCATGTAGACCAGGGGTGTCAAATCCTGGTCCTTGATGGCTACTATCCTGCATGTTTTAGTTGTTTCCCTCTTCCAACACACCTGATTCAAATGATCAGGATCGTTATCAGGCTTCTGCAGAGCGTGATGATGAGTTGATCATTTGAATTAGGGGTGTTGGAAGAGGGAAACATCTACAACATGCAGGATAGTGGCCCTCAAGGACCAGGATTTGACACCCCTGATGTAGACAGACCTTAACTGAGGCCAGTGAGGCCTGAAGATCTTTTGATGTTCGTCTTTTATGACCTCCTGGATTAGATATCGACGCGCTCATGGAGAAATATTGGTAGTCCGGCCAAGGATGATGGCTCTAACTGTGGTTCTCTGGAGTCCCCAAGAACCACATGGCTTTGTAACCGTTTCCAGACTAATAAATGTCAATTACTTTTTTGTTTCGTATCTGTTCTTAAATCTCTTTAAGATTAACCCTTTAGATAAACCCTTTAGACTACTTCACAATGCCAGACAGGTTCTATTTAAGTGATGTTTGGATTCAACAAGCTGGCAGTAATCATACGTGGGTGTGGCTGGTGAAATTGAACCCAATTGCTAAATGAATTTGGTCATTTGGTAGATTGGTAGCTGGCTCACTTGGCAAAAATGAACATTTTATTGTAGTTTATTTCAAGACTAAATATGAGTATTATAACAAAATTTCCAAAAACAGAACCAGTACTGAAAACTAAGCTGCAAAATAACAGGTTGTATGATTAGGAATGCAGCTTTGCATTCACTTTTACTTCCTGAATGACACATGCCAGCTCAGACAGCAGCATTCTTAAAAAATAATATTTTTAATCATCACATTTACACAGCACATTTACATGAATATTCACGTCCGTATGTCGTATTATTAGCAAACACAGCCGCGTTAGACTTCACACAGTTAACTGAGAAAGTAAATCCACAGATATATATATAAAATCTAATTTTGATATGTTCTTTAAAATGTTGTTTACTGAAATATGTAATGTGTTTTTGCACATGTATTTCAGGAGCTGATCACCACCTTATATATCGGCTTCCTGAGCCTCATCTTCTCCTCGTACTTCGTCTACCTGGCAGAGAAAGATGCAGTCGACAGCAGCGGCTCTACTGAGTTTGGAAACTATGCGGATGCCCTGTGGTGGGGAGTGGTAAGAATCTGGGAATTGGTGTATTAATCATGTTGTGGGGACATAAATCGGTTTGCACATCATAAAATTTTACTATGAAGCCTTGGTTTAAGGTTGGGTAATATTAGGTTAGAGATTGGACTAGGCATGCAGTGATTATGATTAGAGTTAGAATAAGTCTGGAGGAAATGCATGTAAGTCAATGAAAATGTCCTCTGAAATGATGAATCATGTTTGTGCATCTTTACTAGCTTCTGTTCTTTGTAATGCCAACAACAACATCTGTCAATAAGCTTCTTTACATGCACACTGATCCCTTTAACTTAGGTTTTAATCATGTTCAGGATAAAATACACACCTGAAGAAAAAACTGTTAGATGAAAATTGAATTCTCTTTCAAACATTTCCTGCTGTTTAACTGAGCGAGGAATCTTTAACACAGCATTTCTAAACATACCAGCTTTATTTCGGAAGCTTATATTGCACACAGAATTTTCAAACTGATCAGCTCCGTTAGTTTTTATTTTCTTCATTTTCACTCAATTTAAAACAAAAAAATGTAATCTCAGCTTAGTTAAAGCCAAATTGAAGTATAATTTTATTATGGTTTTAGTGAAACACCTGGCAAAAATTAACATTTAATTCTAGTGTTATTCAGAACCAAATATGAGAATTATAGCTAAATTTCAGAAAACAGAACGGGTACTAAAAAATGAAGCAACAAAATGAAAGGTTGGACGATTAAGGATGCAGCTTTGCATTCATCTTTACTTCATGAATGACACATGCCAGCACAAAACTCAAAAAAATACCAAGGTCAGAAGTATTAGCTTCCTTCATGCTAATTGTCTTCTTTTTGCTTCTTTTTTTGCTGACAGCCTGCAGTGGTTTGGTGTGGGTTTATACAAGTTTCATGTACACTTCCTGAGGAATCCCAGCACATTCTCGTTTGATGAATCTTTCAAGCTCCTCCAGATTTGATTATCTTCTGGCATGGACCCTGATCCTCAGTTTACCTCACCCACTTTTTATGTGCAGGTCACTTGGTAACATTCACTTTGGCCTTCTGGAGGTGGTTCATCACCCAAGGGACATAGACTTTGGGTTGTTGTCAAATGATGATGACAAATGATTCTCTGTTCTGGATGCATTGAAGCATCACCACAGCATGATACTGCCACCGCCGTACTTCAGTGTGGAGACAGTGTTTCCACAGTTATACGGCTTTCCCTTTTTTCTCCAAACATAGCCAACGTCTCTATAAAGAGATCTAGGTTCTCTACTTCTTTCTTCAGATATTCCTAAGCAAACTTCAGTCTGTCTGTCTTTGTAATGGCCAGTTGTCCAAATACTTTTGTGCATATACTAGTTGTTGTACTGTATATATATTGGAAGATAACAGTTTTAGTCAGTTTTAACTTCAATTCTCAAGTTTAGAGCATTACTCAGTTAAAGCATGTCATTTGCACAGCAGCGGTTTCTGCTGTGGCTCAATGAAAGGTCAGTTCTTAAGGCTAATAATATTGATCCTGGTAGTTTTTGTGTGAAATAATTCTGTTACTGTTTGCAAATAAAAATAAATTATGGTTTCTAAAGCAAACTATTATGTTTAGAAATGATGTGTTAAAAAGTCTTTGCTCTGTTAAACAGCATTTTGTAAGATAATTTTTATGGAGGGGCAATAATTTTGCCCTCAACTGTAGAAGATACTCAGATTACAACAGTTTCTATTAAGGTAACCTCAAAGGAAATTATGTTCAACCAGCAAATTACATTGAATTAGGGGAATTAGCTTTTCAATTACAGGTGCATTTAATTACCACTACTTAATAATTTGTAGGATAAACACAAGTCTTTAAGTTGATTACTCATTAAATTAAGTTATTCCAACTAGTTTTTTTCACATTATTTAAAAGGATATAGAATAGAAATACTTTATTAATCCCCAAGGGGAAATTCGGTAAATTATCTGTAATATTTTGTGTGTTTTTGTGCTTAATTACCAAGTTGCTCCAATTAGATTTTCTTCGTTAGTTTTTGGCTTTTTCAACTTAAGAAATAAACGAATGAAATGCCCATTGTATCATATTTATTCAGCCTGTAGGCCCTCTAACGCACAATCCTGACTGTCTGAAATTGTTTATTACTTGAAATCCTGAACTCAAAGTGAATAAAAATTAAGTTATCAAGCCACTTTCATTAAGTTACTACAACTCACATGTAGTTTTAATGTCAGTGTAAGTGTCAATCTGTTGTTGCACTGCATGTAGGCTCTCATTAACCTGTGTGTGGTTCACCTGCGCAATGTCACTACAACAAGCAGCTTGAGGAAATATCTGCGCACATGCAGCGTTATCCGTTCAGACCATGATTTATCCCCATGTGGATAATATTATAATGTTTGCATAAGTAAACCGCTTACTCATGTGTGATTCACAAAGCGGCAAGAGCAAATAAACCGCAGGGTCATGAAAGTGGCAGCCAGCAGATTATATCAACAAGAATCAGCCTCCAACAGAGCGCCATTCTACAATTCGTCTGTAGTTTCTGCTCACTATCAGGTGTTTAGTGCACATAGACCTGCAGTTTTTCCTCAATGTAAGAGGTGCTTTTGATGTCGGTGTGTGACCTTTAAAACATGGTTGGATGCTAATTACAAAATAATTCTCCTTCCTCAGGCCACCTCTGTCCCCCTGCTTCCAGTTTTTATGCTAAGCTAAGCTAACCTCCTGCTAAGTGGAACTTATGCGTCCCCAGACTGGCAAGAGGTTGAGGTGGGAAAGTGAGAGCAACCGCTTGTCCTAGTCACCACCACTGTGGGCCCTTGAGCAAGGCCCTTAACCCCTGACTGCTCCCTGGGTGCTGCACCGTGGCAGCCCACTGCTCCCAGTATGTATAGTTAAGGTTAACTTTGAATAGGATGGGTCAAATGTAGAGAAGGAATTTCCCCGAGGGGATCAATAAAGGTTAGATTATTATTAGTAAGTGGTTTTGATCACTTCATTCAAGTGTCAGTTAATTAGCAACCAGTTAATTAAGTCAACTTTACTCACAAAATGCATCTTAATTGTCTCGGTGACTTATTCCTGTAATTAATCCCTGGTTAGTCATTCTAATGAGAAATAATTTTCATTGTCAGCCTGAACTGCTCCTGGCATCCCGTTGTGATCATTTTCTAAATATTCCATGAGTCTACTTTCCCATCTTGCCAAAAGTAAGATTTTGCAGAAAACACTGACTTACTGTTGTAAGCTGAATTTCAGAGTGTGAAAGGTCAAATATAGATGTGTTTTATCTGTACTACTGTTGTTACAGTAGGAGTTGTGTGGAAACCCCAGGTCACATCTAGTGGGCTGCTAATACAAGCAGCAAAAACAAGTAGTGGAGAGAATATGGGATGAAAATTTATTTTCAGACAATAAGTCACCACCCACTCGGCTTCTTGTAAACTTCAGGGACTTTGATATTAAAAAAAAATGCACACACACATTTACACAGCAGAGTCAACAGCTTTTCTCCTTTAAATGAATGTGTTTTTTAGACTATATTTACACATTATATAGTGTGATGTTTATCCCATTTGGGTTCGCTCTCGCAGCTCCGTCTGTCTGTTGAGATGTTGTTTGAGAGTCAGAGAGGTGAAAAGATCGGAGTTGCGGTTGCAGCGTCTGGGAAAACATCGGCCTCCTACACTGCATTAAGACTCAAAGCAGATTTATCACAACAACAACGGCTGTTTTTGAGTCTTTTGATCATGTCACAAATCTGTTTAGTCATATGCACGTCAGGCAACATGACACAGCATTTGCACAAATCCCAGATGAAGCTGTGTTTCTGGTGTTATAAAAACAGTATTTTCACTTCTTTTTATTCACCACAATAGCCAGACAGCTGTACAGATTGCAAAATCGATCTGTCGGTCAGTCATTCAGTTTAGATTTCTCAACTGAAATACCCATATGATGGATTGCCATGAAGTTTTGAAGTACCTGGGTTGTATAACTGACTTTACTGATCCCTGTGATTTTTCATCTTTGAGCACCATGACATTTATATTTTTGGTTTCGAGTAAAATGTTTCAGTAACTACTGAAAAGATGCTTTGAAATTGGGTTTAAGCATTCATGTAACTCTCAGAATGAACTGTAACAACTATGTCTAGACCAGGGGTAGCCAACCCTGGTCCTCGAGGGCCACTATCCTGCATGTTTTAGATGTTTCCCTCTTCCAACACACCTGGTTCAAATGATCAGGATCGTTATCAGGCTTCTGCAGAGCTTGATGATGAGATGATCATTTGAATCAGGTGTGTTGGAAGAGGGAAACATCTAAAACATGCAGGATAGTGGCTCTCAAAGACCAGGATTGGGCACCCCTGCGTTAGGCGCATGTTGGATAGTAAGTTGTGTTCGACTGGTGCTCATGGCGCTGCTTCGTTCTACAGAGATTATCGAGGATGTTGCGGAAAGCCCCGCACCGCCCGCTTTGCCTGTCAGTATGGTGTCTCCGCCCAGTCAGGAGAAGGAAGCCTACAAGAGGCTGGGGCTGACCAAGCAGGTGCTGGCAGCGCACACCCAGAAAGAAGAGCAGGCCTTCCTGAACCGCTGTCGAGAGCTGCGCAACGCTAGAAGCTTCCAGAAGGACTGTTCTCCATACCTGCACAAGCAGAAAGACCCAGCCATCGCTGAAGGTACAGTGGGTTTTATAATTATATCCTTTTACTGCACAAGAAAAGTACCTTCACATTACAACTAGCTTATAAATAACACTCAAATGTTGCTTCTGACTTAAATGTGCAAATTATTAGATTAGATAAAGTCGTTGTGTCCAGAGAATAGGTGCATATTATCAAAACTCAAATGAGATTCAGTGACAGTATATAATAATAATAATATAGATGTATATATAATGGAGCAGCCACAGGATGCAGAATACATCTCATCAGCTCAACTAAATCAACTTTCTGACTTCTTCATGTGTCACTTCAGAATCATCTAGACTACGAGGTGCTGCCAAACAAGGCCACACCAGGCCAGAGACCACTGCCAAGAAGGGCAACCGCAACAGGAAGTCCAAGAAGCCACGGATGAAGCATCCTGATTCATCAGACAGCGCTGTGTCCAACCGCAAACCCCGGCCCCCTCTCCAGGGTCTCAACCAGACCTCATGGTCCCCATCTGAAGCGTCCCAATCGGCTTTTAATGTCTCCTACCCCACCATGATGCCTGCATACTCACTCTACCCGCCAACAGCTGCTGCTCCAGCTCAGGCTCCCTGCCCTGACCCCTCTCTGTCCAAAGGCTTCGGAGAGGGGCAGAGCACCCAAGCCCCGCCCACTGCCACTCCGTTTTCTGCACCCATTGTTACTCCTGTGGTGGCTCTGGTGTTGCCCAATTACCTCTTCCCCCAAATAGGACAGTTAGGGCAAATAGGGCAGCTGGGAGCTGCTCCTAGACCTACATTTTTCCCTGATCCAACCCAGACGCAACCTGCATACACTACCCAGCAACCTTTTCAGGCCCCGCAGACAGCTTATGCCATGCAAACACAACCCCCCTTTACCAGCCAACAGCCATTCCCTGTGCAGACTGCCTTCACCCCCCAGCAGCCAAACCCCTTCACCCCCCAGCAGCCAAACCCCTACACGACCCAGCAGCCTTTCCAGGCCGCTCAGACTGCTTACACTACTCAGCAGCCGTTTGCTGCCCAGCCTTCTTTCCCAGTGCAGACTCAGTTTGTGGCTCAAGCCCCTTACCCAGCTCAGCCCTTCTCCTACACCCTAGCCTCCGAGCCTCCCAAAGCACCTACTTTGGAGCCTCGAGAGGGCGCAGCATCACGGTCCTCCACCCCAGCCTCTGGGGTGAGGGAACCTGCCGCATCACCACCGCTGTTTGAGTCACGCTGCAGCTCGCCACTGCAGCTCAATCTGCTGAGCATGGAGGAGGGACAGCGCTCTGTGGAACGCCAGGACAGCACAGCGCCCTCCGCTGGAGGCCAGGGCAGCTCAGCAGCACTGTCAGTAGGAGTCGGAGCAGCTGGGGAGAAGAACGGAGCCAAGAGTGACTATCATCAGCAGGTTGGTTTAGCCTCAGTATTGTGTCTTGTAAAGGCTTCGGTCACTTCCACATGAAGCTCATCACAGCGTGTCGGTGAAGCGTGTGGATTCATCTCTGATGTGTTGCTGCCTTGTGTTCAGGTGGACTCTCCAGGTCACAGGGACACCGCGAGTCCCATCGCACACAGTGATGGTAACTCCTCATCCTGCGACCTGCTGGACATCCTGCTGCAGGAGCAGGAGGACTCTCACTCTGGCACTGGATCAGCCACCTCCGGCTCCATGGGCTCCAGATCAGGCTCTGGATCGGGTTCAGGATCGGGTTCAGGCTGCAACGGCTGTGGCACCTCAGCTAGTGGAGCCTCTGGCAGCAGAACAGGTCAGTAGAACAACATCTAGACGTGATGGAAGCGTCTCTGCATACAGAGTAAACTTTATCTATGGAACTTTGTTAGTTCTAAATATTTGCCTTTCAATCTTTGTCCAGGGAGCAGCAACACCAGCAAATACTTTGGCAGCATTGACTCTCTGGAACACGACCCCAAGGCCAGAGCTAAGATAAGGGGCGTAGGAAGCTCTGACAGCAGCAAGTCACAGGCCAAAGTCTCAGCTCTAGGAGAAGGAGAGCATTTCATCAAATATGTTCTACAGGAACCTCTCTGGCTGCTGATGGCAAATGCCGACGACAAAGTCATGATGACGTATCAGATGCCATCCAGGTGAGTCGAGCAGTTTTTAAAGTGAAGAACGCATAAAGTTTTATCACCTGCAGTGAACTAATTCTGTAATTGTGTGTTAGTCTTGTTGGTAAACTGTGTGTTTCCTCACAAACAGGGACATCCAAAAGGTTCTGCGGGAAGACAAGGAGAGGTTGAGGCAGATGAGGAAGAGCCAGCCTAACTTCTCCTCAGACCAGCGACGAGAGTTAGTGGAGGAACACCCCTGGATGAGGAGGGGAGGTCTGCCTGCTGCTATCAATGTAAAGGTGAGGAACAGACAGCAGTGATCACGTGTGTTACCTTTCAAAGAGTCCTTATAGTTTCCTTATTATTATTATAAGGATTAGTTTTGCATAGATTAAAAGTTGTCCGAATAAAATATCATCCTCTCCTATGAACATCAAAATCATGTAGCTGACATTAGGGGTTGTGTGTCTCCCTCAGTTGTATTCATACAGACTTTGTGTTGGGTTGTTTTTGCAATATGTTACACATCAAATCAATCTGCTTGGAAGCTGTGAGCACACGGCACAATTACAGAATACATACAGCATTTCTACATTATCATTCTGTGCAAGCTGACAACCTTGTGAACGCTGTGGGGCTGACTGGACACAGATGTTATCGCTTCATAGATTACTGTTAGCAGTTATTTGACTGGTTTATCTACAGGGGAGAGACGTAGCAGTTTGAGGAATGGGGTCAGATTTAAAGACATCTAAAGGTTTATTGGCTTTGAGACTGACAGCTGATCACTTGCAGGGGTGGAGAATCCTGGTCCTCGAAAGTGAAAATCCAGCATGTTTTAGATGTTTCCGTCTTCCAACACACCTGATTCACATGATCAGGATCGTTATCAGGCTTCTGCAGAGCTTGATGATGAGATGATCATGTGAATCAGGTGTTGGAAGAGGGAAGCATCTAGAACAGGGGTGGGGAATCCTGGTCCTCGAGGGCCACTATCCTGCATGTTCTAGATGTTTCCCTCTTCCAACACCTGATTCAAATGATCAGCTCATCTTCAAGCTCTGCAGAAGCCTGATAACGATCCTGATAACATCTAAAACATGCTGGATAGTGGCCCTCGAGGACCAGGATTGCCCACCCCTGATCTAGAACATGCTGGATTTTTACTTTCGAGGACCAGGATTCTCGACTTGGATGTTAACATGTTTTCTCATCGCCTCTAGTTGAACGACTGGTTATTAACAGCCTGTGTTTGTGTCCAGGAGTGTGTGTACTGCGAGGACGCGGCGGCCATCGAGGACGACCTGCCGGACATGGACATGGGCGCGTTGGGCGCGGAGCTGAGCCAAGAGGCCCAGAACACCCAGACCCAATCAGAGGACTCTCAGCCTCAGCCGGACTCTGGCTCCTGAACACGCAAACAGAGGGGGGACAGACTCGACCCTCCGTGGACCCTCATGACGCACACACACACACCTTATGGATGTGAGACCAGCAGCTGTGTGCCTGACCATGCCGACAAACACACGCACATGCCAGTGTGTTGGTTATGAGGACGTGTATTCATGTGTGTTTGTTGCCCCGACTGCCGCTGGAGTGCAGTTCTTAATGCGCCCCTACAGGGGGCAGCAGTGCTTTACATGGGTTTTGTATGCATGACCCACATAGAGTACTTTACCATCACACACACACTGTCACTGAAATGACCTGATTTTTTATTTTTTATTTAATTATTTCCCTTCCTTTCTGTCCAAGACGGGAGCATTTATCCTACAAGAGACAAAGTTAATGCTTCATGGACGTCTTATAAACGACTTTTAAATATATTTGATGATGTTTTTGACGAGATGTTTGTCACGAGACCGTTTGAACGTGTTATTACTGAAGCAGCCCAGCTTTGCTCTTTGCTGTTACAATACTCTGCTGCCCAACATCATGTTAGTGTTTTCTCATGTATGGCCTTCGAAACCTGAGATCCTGCTCGTGTTCCCATCAGGACGATGTAGAATAGTCGCGGTGCTTATCGGATAACGAGGGTAAACGGATGGGGACTTTTTTAATCTAAGCATCCAGGCGCTCAGCAGCCGACATTCATCGACGGTGACAATCTGATGCGTAACAAAAGCTCCTTATTTATTTACTAGCAGATTATATATCTAGAATCGTTCTTTTTGAAGCCAAAGCAGCTCATCTAAAAAAGATAATATATATATTAATACTTTTCCAACTTTACAGGAGTTTTAGTGGCACCGGAGCGAGCTTGTCCATTTAACAGTATAACCTCTAAGTGTTGTCTGCGGACCTTTAAAGCAGCACGGGTGCTACCATCACCTCAGCTCGGACCAGGAAGCTGCTGAGATGTTGTTTTGTAATGTAACATAAGAAGCGTAGGAAAATCGAGGCTGCAAGTCTGTGAAGGTTCTCGGGCGTCCGGGTTATCCTCGTAGTTTCAATCGTGGACTCGGTTGAGTTTAGCTCCAAGACGTTCCACCTCTCGTCCAAGAGGCTTCATCAGTTCTAAACTGACTGGTTGGGAGTTCCAGGTTTTAATACTCTTCAGGAGCCATTAATCTCACAACTCTCCTCGGACCTATAGGCTGCAAGTTCAGAGCCGGAGAGATGAATGTATTTTATTAGAGCCTTTTGGATTAGTTGTATCATGAAGCGGCACACAGAGGGTTACATCGGTAGAGTTTTCTGGTAATATGGTGCAGCTCTACCACCAAAATGTCCCTTTTAGGAGTCTTTTAATGCAACATCACCCTATGAATCTATTTTTCTGGATTCAAAAAAAGCAACTTTCTTTTCCTTTTACAATGCCGGCATGTTTTTAGGTGCCATCGAAAAGATTCCACAAGTGTGTGTGCAGCAATACGGATCCTCGGGGGTACCGTGAAAGCTGTCGAAAAGGTATTGAGCGGTGGGGAAACGGCATCAACAAGTGTAGCAATTAAAGGGGGATCGGGGTTTCCTCAGTGACCTGGTTGGGTTACAGGTGGTCGTAGAGGCATCGGCGGCCCGCGACGTTGAAGTATTAAAGGAAACTGTGATCCGCGTGTAGTCGAGTTAAACCGAATGAGGACCGGGAACAACTCTGGTGCTAAGGCATGGCTTGTGAATGTAACACAGACTGGACCAAGAGCATCTGACTTAGTTCATGATCTTTTCTTTTCTGTTTTTTTTTAATTTTATTTCTTTCGTTGTCGGATTTTTTTTATTTTTCTATTTTTCTCTCGTGTTTATGTTTGTAAGAGTTTTCGAGTGTCATCGGGGGACGAACCCTACCTCTAAGTCCCAGGTCATGTTACTGTAAGCAGGACATAGCACTTGTACACATGTGGGCAAAACGCAATGAACGGAGCGGTGTCGGATACTTTACGTGATTCCGGTGAGTGATGGGGGGCCTGTTACAGAGAGGTTTAAGGACTCCTCCTGCCTGCTTTCTGCCTCTCTGAACGGCCAGGCGTCTGTCACCACCTTCAGCAACTGCAGTCTATCTCTTGTCTTTTATCTCTTTCCGCGCGAAATATCTCCGAGGGACCTCCGACGTTCACCCGTGTATAAACCTTTATAGGAAAGCCAGGATGTCACTCAGCAAACTTGAGAGTCAGGTCAGCCTTACAAAAGAGGGAATCCAGTTGGAAACAAGTGGCGCGCCGCTGGAAGCACCCCTGACCTGTAAAAGCATACACGGTACTGGCACATGGTGTTGTGTATGGTTATGTACATTTGTCTCATTGCCACCGTATGAGTCTGTGGTATATTAAACTAGCACAGGTCTGTGCGTTTTTTTTGTAGGTGAGATGTGTTGTTTTGAGAAATTTAAACAAATGTTGTAATAAAAACTACATAAATATAATAATCGGTGTGACGTGTTTGTTTGTGGCTGCAGCTGAGAAAGAGTGACGCCAGTGAGACGACTGTTAGCTAGGAATCACTGTATGATGGCCTTTATTTAGGATGCTGTTTTAACTGCTGATAATACCAGTTATTAGTGATCAAATAGACCGGTAAGTGATATTTGTAGCTGAGAAACATTCAATCAGATTTTATTCATACAGCACTTTTCATACAAACAAAAATGCAACATAAAGTGCTTTACAATAATAAAAAAATGCTATAAAACAATGCAAACAACCCCCACCTCTACTCCATCTCCACCCCCACAGTCAAGTTATCAATAAAACTCTAAACCAGTGGTTCTCAACTGGTGGGTCGGGACCCAAAAGTGGGTCGCGAAGCCATTTTTAGAGGGTCGCAGAAGCACGACCCCCCAAAAAGTAGTGGTATAAAGTCTTTTATTTTAAAGGACGTGTTTCTTGTGACACAGTTTGCTTTCAATAGCAGGATATTTAGTGGTGGTGACACCAGTAGTTGTCCACTATTAACCTCTAGATGTGGCTCTGCCAGTTTATTGGAGACATTTATGCTAAAATGTGCCAAAAATAAACCAACATGTGCTCAGAATCTGTCAGAATGGGAAAAAATGTGACCAGAACTTGGCAAAAGTGTCCAAATATACCAAAATGAGCAAAAAATAAGCCACAATTTTCCCAAGCTGTATCAAAATACGTTGAGATACACCCAAATAAACCTTTAATTTGTTAACAGGAACAGCAAACTTCAAAAATTTTGGGTCTCGACCGTTTTTAATAGAGACATAGTGGGTCCTGAGGCTGGACCGTTTGAGAACCACTGCTCTATAACACCCACTGCTTTGGAGATTCC
>OMNN01087342.1:0-23706 GCA_900302755.1 Chromis chromis
GGGAGGGAGGCTCCGCTGTGGGAGGCCGAGGAGGAGGATCTGGTCGGGGAGGCGTTCCTGGATCCAGGTTTGGAGCGCCGGCCTCTGGATCGGAAGGCGGCCAGACCCTGAGAGGCTCCTTCGGGGAGGATGAACTTCTCCCTGAGCTCCAGGTTGGTGCGACCGCGAGCTGCAGACACAGAACAGAGACGAGGAGGAAGTCAGTTTGTCGGCCGGACGTCGGTTTCCTCCAGCGGGGGGCAGCAGAGGCAGCGAGCAGAGTGAGGGAGAGAGTCGGTGCTTCCTTGGCTGCAGACATCGGGGGTTTGGTTTGAGAGTGCGCGTGAGCAGAGCGAGCGTTTGGAGGGTTCGTTAAGGGCACTTTGGACGAGACGTGAGTGAGGGTGTGTTTGAGTGCAAAGGTAGGAGGGAAGTAATTCATCTGATACGCAACGAAAGTCAGCAAGTTGTGTGTGGACACGGTTTGGAGACACTCTGGAAGTTTGTATTTGTTTGTTCGTTGCTCAGAAAACTTCTATGATCAACATTAGAGCGTTAAACAGCTGGAATAGTGGAAATAAGCCTGTTTGGTTTTTCTGCTGAGAATTAAAACTCAGTTCAGTCCAGCAGTACAACTTCTTAATTTAGTTATTGTATGTAAACAAAATGGCTTTTTTCTCATGTTTAGCTGCAAAGAGACAAGAAACTGACTGTTGCATGTAATTCTCAGCAAGAAAGCAAATATGTTGAACTATTCCTTTAACCCTTTAAGACCTGAGCCTCAAAATGTCTTTT
Organism: Chromis chromis; assembly: GCA_900302755.1. Lineage (NCBI taxonomy): Eukaryota > Metazoa > Chordata > Actinopteri > Pomacentridae > Chromis > Chromis chromis. The sequence goes on from OMNN01087342.1 coordinate 775, forward strand.
TATTCTTACTTTGATTACAAAAAGGTCAGAAAATGTCCTGTGAGTGCTGGTGCCCATTTTTTCAGAAGAAACTTTCAATATCTGGCAGTTATTTACGATTTACTGCGAGTTACGGTAATTTTACGGCAATTTCATCCAGCGGATTCCTGGGCGGGCATGAATGAATTTACCGTAATGACAATGTTGTTGCGCTTTACAGCCAATATAGTGTCATTACGGTAATTTTACAGTAATTTCATCCAGAAGATTCCTGGGGGGCATGAATTAAATTACCGTAATGAGCGTAATGAAAATGTTGTTCCGCTTTACAGTCAATATAGTGTCATTATGGTTCCTGGGGGGGCACGAATTAAATTACGTCGTTAAATTACCGTAATGACACCATATTGGCTGTAAAGCGCCTCAGCTTTCAGAAACCGTTGGATTTTTTTCCGATAGCACAAACGGTGACATTTACGGTATTCCAAAGTGCGCTTGCCCAAATGTGTCGCCGATGACGCACTAGGACTTAAAGGGTTAAGGGCAAGTGTGGGGTTAACTAGAAGAAACCGTGCCATTTTAAATACCACTGCGTTGTAATAACTGGCCCTGATTGGCCAGTTATCCTGACCCCTGCCTTATTTATTTGTAGCAATTAACAGACAGAGATAGATAGATGTGTGCAAATCTTTGATTCTGCCTGGAAATGAACATGTAGAAATAAACAGTGACAAAAGACAGTCACAAGAGGAGTGAAGAAAGGGCCACAGGGATAAGAGGCACTCATAGGATGTGGGGATGTATACATTCTGTGCTGCATGACTTCACTTGCACATATAGGGCACTGCTGAGTAGACTTCCTGTGTGCACAAACAAGCACAAACAGGCGGCTGGTTAGTGTGCACTGCATCGTTAAACTGAGCCATACTGAAGATTGAGCTCTCTGCCCAATTTGTATTGAAGCCTGGCCTTATGGAGAGATCAAAAATAACTTGATTGCTGTTGGTCACACTCCATTTGGATTTTCTTGCACATGCCAAAACTTGTCCCTGAGTTCTCATCACCAAGACTCACTTCAGGGGCCAGTTTGATAGGAAAACAACAGAAGCAGGACATTATCACGTTGCGGTGATGAAGATGCTTCGTTACGCTCCCTGGTATTTATCTGGCTAATTGGCAAAGCTTTGTCTGACTTCCTCAGTATCTATCAGCGCAAACATCCACAGTCTTAACCCTCCGTCCTCACGGCCATCACGACTCTGATGGAGCCGTCCACGTGGCTGAGCTCAGTGGAGCTGTGGCTACCTAACGTGACCGTCGGCATCGTGCTGCACACAGTGGTGTGTATCTAGGTAAGAAGACTACATGCAAACGTTTTCTACCCCTCATAGATGAAAAGTAGATCCATTTTGTGATTGTTTTACAACTAATTCATGAAAAATGGGTATGCTCTCTGAATTTCTGGTACTAATCGCCAGAAATTGATTTGATGAACTAGTAAATAAAAAATAGATACATTTTGTGATTTTCAGTCTTTTATATGCAGAAAAAGACATAATTAGATTTTGTATTTTTACACCCTTGACAGATGCAGAACAGAATTTTTGATTTTGTGCACCAAATATATAAAAATATAGTGTTTTTATTTTCTACATCTAAATGATCAAATAAATGATTCTGAAGCTGCTAACGGATTGTAAATAGATGACACAATATATGGTACATTTCCAGATTGAGAGCTAAGAAAACAGATAGATCTCTACCCCGGATAGACCAAAAGAATATTTGCTATACCAAATATATAGAAACAAATATATTACAACAGGATAGGCAACATGAATGAAGACAGAAAGAAGATTTCTGGATTCAGCTACATGGAAACAAATACATGTTGTTGGATTTATTTTCACTAGTAAATAGAAAATAGAAACATTTAGTGATTTTCAATAACTAAGGTAGATGTTTTTGTCAACTTATTAATACAAAAACAAATACATTTTATTATTAAGTATCAGGTATAGAAGAATAGCTACCCATACATGTAACCACATTCACCTAGACTGAAAGCTAAAATCCATCACTAGCTACAGCTGATGGGGGACAACAAGGCAGTGCTCCAAGGTAAACTAATATCTGGCTGTGATTTCGTTTCACATTGACAAATATTCTGTACAAGCACGAGCAGCCAGTGACAGTTGGTCCAGCAGCAGTAATGACATTAGCTGCTGTTAGGAAATTGCACCTCTGAATCACCCAGCTGAAACAGCACACAAACAGCTCAGAGCCTTTTTTATTTTGCTCGTATTTTTGAAAGAAAGCCTTGGCAACAGCATGTGTGATTCTTGCATTGCAATCTACACTGCCAATAAAGAACCTCTCAGCATATGCCACTGTGCACGGCAGATTTCCCAGTGTCTGCAAACCAAGCAACTAGGCATACTTCACACATGGCTAAAACACACACAACGGCAATAAAGTCCACAGTCTGTTGACTCACCAGAGGAATAGTACCAGGAGTTAAGGAGGCAGGCAGGAGGATGATGGCTGCTTCTTCCATGAGCTTTGCTCCGGGTGAAGGCAGTAGCGCTAAGCGCGAGCGCTGCTAAACAGCCCTCCCTCCCTCTCTCCTGCTTTCTCTCTGCTGCTCTGCCTGCACTACCACGATTCCAGTGTTATCAGACAGATGTGTCAACGTGGAGTGGCATCCTTTGAGAAGAACCCCACGAGGCTGTCCTGTGGAGACAGGCGAGCCAAGAGCAGAATATGGATCCTGTGCAGGGCAGCACCGCCTTTATGGGTGTGACTCAGTGATCATCCGTTTATTTAAATGTTATTTCATCTATCTGGATTAGTAGCTCGTTAATTGCTCGATCATAAAACCTGCTAGCTAATATTAGCAACTGAGCCATTAACACACTGAGTTTATGAGCGTTCCTTCAGCTCCAAATGCTCTGAGTGCACATAGCAGTGCTGTGGCTGATTAGACATCATGCATTTTCACTAAAAACACCATTTTTTTCAGGCAATTATTGTTTCTGTTGTCTACATGTAGAATATCTGAAAATAACAAATGGCAGATTTGCTAAAAGGCCTAGTTTTGGTCTCTTTAACATCAACCTGAGGATCAGCTTTGGAACAGATTGCTTATTGGCACATCCAGCACAGCACACAGAACGTGTTTCATCTGGAGTCATGTTAATATTTACGTGATGAATGCAAGCCCAACAGTCACCTTTTAGCTCTGCTTTGGTCTCCACCAGCTCCCGACAACAATTCTTTATGGGCTTATCACTGCTACCAACACCTGTCACATTATACCTACTTATTTGATTCATTGCTGAAATAGCAAGACTAAACCGTGTGGAACACTCTGTCAGAAGCACATGTCAGATTGTTCGATAGCATCGGAAGTCTTCATCAGTTTCAGATTAGCCAACATCTGTGTTTGACCATTTCTGTAGCTTTCCAAAAATGAAAAATACAAGATTCCCACCCCCTTCTTCCTGTGATTGAAAAGCAGTGGAGGGATAAAGTTGGATTTGACCTTCTCTGGCAGCTCCTTTATCCAATTTTAACACAACTATTTCTGCTTACACCCAGCTGATGCTATTAATGTCCTTCTGTAAGACTTCCCAAGCGCCGAGGCTTGCGGATCTAGGAGGTCGTGCTTCAAGTTAAATATTATCATCAGCATTCTAACAGGCTCACGACAACAACGCTAACACTCTTATATTTAGAAAGTATTATGTGCACTATGTTCACTGTCTTAGTCTAGCATTCGATCATTTTAGCACTAGTAAACATGCAGTACAGTCCAAGCTGATGGGAATGTTGTTGGTTCTGCAGGTTCCTCTAAACCAGGGGTAGCCAACCCTGGTCCTCGAGGGCCCCTATCCTGCATGTTTTAGATGCTTCCCTCTTCCAACACACCTGATTCAAATGATCAGGATCGCTATCAGGCTTCTGCAGAGCTTGATGATGAGATGATCATTTGAATCAGGTGTTGGAAGAGGGACACATCTAAAACATGCAGGATAGTGGCTCTCGAGGACCAGAGTTGGCTACCCCTGCTCTAAACAAAAGTATGGAATAAATTCAAAGCCTGATGAACATCAGTGGACCACCAAAGATATTATATTATATTACAATTCATCTCCTGGAGGCCATGGGTGTCTGGGCAAAGGTACATGGCAAGAGCTATTGAGATATTACTTTATTAAAGACAACAATATTAGTTAAAGGACCAAATGGGTCATCATCCTTAATAATGACCATGAGAATCAGTGGATCATTTCATGGCATCTGGACCAAAGTGTTGGACAGACAGACCAATCAATGGACCTATTTCACAATCATTAGGGATCCACACCCACGAGTGTTCAGCTGACTAAAGTGGACAGCCGTATCGTCACATACTGGATGTGTGTTGCTTTATACATACGCTTTGAATTTAAGAAAATGAATAACAAGCAGCACAGACGTAAGTTGTCCCGTCGTTCATGTGTAAAAATCACCCACACTCATTTACATACAGAGAGGATTATGAGATTAAAATTCCAGTGCAGGTGTGAAGATCCCGCTTTCTCTGTGATGTTCTCTGTGCTGTAGAACTTCTGTTCATGTTTGAAGTGCGAAACCAGCTGTGAAGCTTTGTGTGTATTTTCTGTCTCTCAAACATCTTTCCAAAGTTTCCAGCGGGAGAGTGAGACACACTCTTCTGGGCGGCGAGCAGACTTTGATACCATTTCTCCTGATGTGTGTCCTGCATAAGTGCCTCTCATTTGTTTCTGCAGTCAAAAATCCTTTTGGGCTGTGAAATGAATGTCTACTTCTGAAAGCTGTGTGATTATGCCGGCTATAGCACACTGCTCCTTTACGCTGCACCATTTTTGTCTCACTTTTCTATTTCCAGAACAGATGCTGTGGGTGTGAAGCTTTTAAAATTCAAAGAATGTATCACTCATTAAACATGTATACTGTTTGCTCCGTGCTGAAACCTTATAAACAAGTAAGAGAGGTAGCCCGCTGCCTCTACATAAATTGTCAGATCACAGAGACTGCAGTGGAAATGAAGCCTGGACATTAACATCCTTTTAAATCAGTTTTGCTGGAGTGCTGTAGTGTCTAATACTGTTTCAAAGGGTTTTCCAGTCTGCACATCCAGAAGAAACGTTGACTATGATCAAAGAAGTCCCATCTGGGAATGGTTATATCATCTCCCTCTGTCACTTGCCATAAGTAGCATTTAGTGGTGACCTGCTCTAGACCCCAGTGTGGGACCCTTTCTCTTGGATAAACCCAACAAACAAGACAACTATAGAAAGCCTGTTGGGAATAAGTCATCATCAAAAGCATCCAAAAAAGGCAGAAATCCTTTCGGAATGCAGAAGCTAGGCAGTCTTGAGAATGTGGTGAGAAAATAGAGGAAAAGCATTATGAAACTTCGATGCCAGAATGCAGGCTCGAAAATATTTCAATACCCAATGCAGTATAATAGCAAAAGGCTGAAGCTGTGTACTTGTCTTTTGCAAAAACGTTTTTGCTTGAACATGATAGATAAGAAAATCATCAGAAGACTGTCATCCCTTTTGTTATCCATCCATCCATTATCTATACACCGCTTAATCCTCTGTAGGGTTGCGGGGGCCTGGACCCAGCCGACTCGGGCGAAGGCAGGGGACACCCTGGACAGGTCACCAGTCTATCACAGGGCTACACATAGAGACAGACAACCAAGCTCACTCTCATTCACACCTATGGACAATTTACAATCATCAATTAACCTCAGCATGTTTTTGGACTGTGGCAGGAAGCTGGAGAACCTGGTGAGAACCCACACTGTACAGGGAGAACATGTAAACTCCACACAGAAAGATCCCAGGAGTCCTAACCGGGACGTGAACTGGGGATCTTCTAGCTGTGAGGCGACGGTGCTAACCACTGAGCCACCGTGCAGCCCCCTTTTGTTATACCTCCTGCAAATATTGCATGACATATATTTTGTTCTATGACCTCTCATGAAGTGGTTGCAAACATTGAAAAGTTTAGTTAAGGTGGTTGGTCATGTCCAGTCAGTGAATCTTGTTACCCCCAGTGCTCATGTCACTATTTTTCTTCTTAGAGTATGCCTGTAGTTTCAGAAACAACACATCTTGAGTGGAAGATTTGGTACAACCATGTCTCTTAGAAATGATGTTCCAATACAACTTATTTCCCACAGTTAATAGGTTTTAAAGGAAACGTAAGTGCGACCACATTATGTAGAATATCATTGCAAAGAGAGCACATTAAAAGGGTAAAAGGGTAAGAGCACACAGTGATACCAAAGTGGCACAAACACCACAAGCAAGCTAATGCTGACTCCAGAGTGACTGCATCAAATGGTGGGCAAAGAGGTTTATGTCCACACTCAAGAATGAACTCTGATGCTTAAGCTCATTGCCGCTCTCTCATTAATTACTGGGGAATAATCAATTAGGCTGTTTTGAAATAGTTTCCTTTCACCTGGTTACATTAAGGTAAGGTCAAATGAGAAATGACAGAAGGCACTAAAAAGAAGAAAATTGGAATGTACTGATCAAGATAGAAATTACTGAGAAAAGTCTCCCTGTGAGGAAAACTCCCTCTGCACCTTTGAAGTGGAACAGATCTTCAAGGGCACGCAAGAAAAGTTTAGATATGTTAATGATAAAAGGTTAAGTTTATAGTCATGTTTGCCTACATTCGTGCTAATTAAAGAGATCATGTGTTTTGGTCGCTGGGTAGAGGGTAAACAGAGAATGAGAAAAATCTGCACCTCTGATATGCAAAAACAAGGTTTGTGGGAGCATGTTTTCAGATGGCTGCTATCTGTTTCACTAAAACCCAGTTGACATGCTAAATTCAAATAAACACAGAGGGAATAGAAAGGAGCTAGAAGATCCCTGGTTCGCGTCCCGGTTAGGACGCCTGGGATCTTTCTGTGTGGAGTTTACATGTTCTCCCTGTGCAGCGTGGGTTTACACCAGGTTCTCCAGCTTCCTCCCACAGTCCAAAAACATGCTGAGGTTAATTGATGATTCTAAATTGTCCATAGGTGTGAATGAGAGTGTGCTTGGTTGTCTGTCTCTATGTGTAGCCCTGTGATAGACTGGTGACCTGTCCAGGGTGTCCCCTGCCTTCGCCCGAGTCAGCTGGGATAGACTCCAGCCCCCCCGCCACCCTACAGAGGATTAAGCGGTGTATAGATAATGGATGGATGGACCAGAAAGGGGAAAAGGGGATTCAGCTGTTGTCTCATCTGACAAAGTCATACTTAAAGTCTCCTTTAAGCCCTGTTCCCCTCCCATCTCACACATTTTCTGTCCCATCCAATTTGAACATCATCAGCCCCTTTAATGGCCATTACAACAGCCCATCATTCCCACACATATGGACCAGTGGGGACATCCTCCTTTTAACTAGCCAGAATGTGCAGCATGATCCAGTTTGATCACTGATAAAAGTAAGAGATTACACAGGCTGCCTCTTGCAGTTGTGTGAATAAGTGAGTGTATTTTAAGCGTATTATCTTCTAAACCTAACCAAGTAGTTTTGAAACCGTAATCTAACCAAACACTGACTGAAAACAAAAGAACACAGCGAGTAAAAAAACAGCGACTGAGAACAAAAGTCAAAATGAGAGTTAAGTAAAAAAATAAAATAAATTATAATAATAGTGAAGGTAGGAGAGGTCCCTTGTGGCCCATATGTATGAGAATGATGCGTGATGATAACACTTATTGAATGGTATGATAACATCTGAAACTAGTGTCTGTTCTCACTGCAATATCTTTGATATTGGATTGTTTTCTGTTTTTTCATTTTTTACATTTTATTGAACATAAACTACTGAAAAGAAATGGTGTGCTACTGTATCATTTTGACTTTAACAGCAAGCAGACCACCCAAGCTTGTGAAATCCTACGTTACAATCCATGGAAGGAGATGGGAAATGAGGACAGATGAACACAAAGTGTGTTGAAAGAGATTTACACTGCACAATATCTAGTGACCAAAATAGTCTGATATTTGGGACAAGTTATGTTGTGTTTCTTTCCCTCCATTTCTTCAAGACAGAGGTAAAAGGCAAGCTCTTGAGAAGCAATAAAAGTTGCATTCGTAGGCTCAAAGGTTGGTCTAATGTAATGAGTCTGGGCCTTTAAAAGAGTACCGTGCACTTAGGCTACTACAGTGCTACAGTGGATGGAGCACATGTGGTGCATTAAGAAGTAAAGGCCAGAGCCACCATTCAGCAGTGGGGAGAAATGACAGGTAAAGGGGACATGGAGAGTGAAAACACATTAGCTGAGATATCGGTGTTTCAATGTGCATGAATAGCAGGGAGGACACGTGTGTTTGAGTGCAGTTGTGTACTGATGTGGGTATTTTCTTGTGCCGTATCTGCACCCTCATACAAACACATTTGCAGCCCTGCTGGTAAGGCTTTTATTTTTTATGGCCCTGTTGTTTTTCCCAGGGAACAGCCATTCTTGCAAAGCCGGCTAATGGTGCCATTAAATGGGGTCGTGCCCATGTTGACATGAACTGCCACCTCTAGAAACCCCTCAGCCTTTTTGAGGCAAAGCAGTGACAGCCCAGCAAGTGTTAGGCCCCTCTCCATTAATGCACAGCAAATTAACTTGTTTGGTCTCATGACTGAATAACTACCCTGCTTTTCTGTACAGATAACAAAGGTAACCATACTAATTTGGACCAAGTAACACTTATAATCTATTGATATAGGACCTTTGTAAATATAGTGTACCCACCAATCAAGACAGTCGAGGAGGTGACAGTTAAAAAGTTGCAACCTAATCCCAAAAGCATTCAGAGGCAGCAGATTTAACTGCAAAGCGGAACGGCTTTGGATTTTTAGATGACAATTACGGCAAAAATAACCTTAATTCATGTAAAAATTCATCCCCCGAGAAATTAAATACAGAAAACAAAACAGTTGGTGGACAGTGGACATTCTTCACATGGGTGTCTTTAGGGATTAACTCCCTTTTCCCCAACAGGAATGATTCATTATGATCATCACCATTGTGATTTTAGCCATGTTCTGTTGATTTGCTAAACCATTCAGGAAGTAATTCCTCTGTGTGCCTATTCAGATGTTGTTAGGATTGATGTCACATTTTAAATTAGCCCTCACGTTAGCCACAACTCTATCCCAGCATTGCATCCATGCATACAAGACAGTGTGATTGGTTTAAATAAATGCAAGCCAGGGTGGGTTTTCCCCCTTCAGCAGAATGATAATGGGTGCAGCCAGACCATTCTTCAACACTGACAGTGCTGTGAAGATAGACCTGGTTATGCAAGACTACATTGTGGGTGAGCATCAGGTTTTGGCAAGGAAGAACAATGTTGGGAATAGAAATCTCTCTGTTCCACTGCAGCTTGGGTGCTATGAGTACAATGAACACACAGAAGCAAAGATGGAGAGAAGTCTGGGGGAAAATAACAAAAATGATTTCTTCATTAGTTCTGGGTTCAGTCAGAGGCTAAACACACTTTGCTGACACTGGACGGTTCATAGCTAATAATAGGTCATGTCTATCAAATGATACACTGATGAGCTCAAACATTATGACTAATGTGCTGTTTGTCTTTCATGTGCTGCCAAAATAGTTCCGACCTGCTGAGGCCTGGACTCTATAACAGCTCTAAAGGTGTCCTGTGGTGTCTGGCACCAAGACATTAGAGATCCTTTAAGTCCTGGAAATTCTAGTTGGAACTGCTGTTGATTTGACCCATGCCAGTACCGTACCCACCACTGATGGTTCATAGTTTGCCCCTCCCTGGCCACTGTCCATAGGAACCTACCACTGCTGACACCCCACAAGCTTTGCTGTTTTGGAGATGCTTTGATCCAGTCATCTGCCCATAACAATTTGGCCACTGTTAAAGTTGGTCAGGCCTTTGAATCCTTTCATTTCTTCTACACCTAACACAGTAACTATAAGAACGGACTGCTCCTTGAATCACAGACCTTGATATGCAGCATTGGTATAAGACAGTCAACAGTATTTGCTAAATCTGAGCTCATTGATGTAAACTGTGACAGTCTGAACAGAGACTGTCCAGCTGTTGAATTCATGCAACTGAAGGAAGGCAAGAAGACCATCAGTGTGACACATCAGTATTTGCACACACTGTCTACCAGGAGCAGCTCAGTACAGCTGCAGCCTCTGCAGGTCCACTCAGGGCTCAGCTCTGCTCACTTGCCCTGCTTGTATGTGGTGGTTTGCCATTTGCCATGCTCTTCACACACATTAACTGTATTTCAGGGCTGCCACGTTTAATCCATGTAGCCAAGACAACAGGTCAAATGTCCTCTATAGTTATTGATGGAGTCAGGGGAATAGAGGCAGCTGAAGGTATCTGTGTGCAAAATGCTTTAACCAGATTTTAAGGGCACTGGACCGTGTTCTACTATTTTGCTATAGTGGGCTTGTGGAGGTCTGATTCAATTTTGTTTAACAGCCACAAAGCAACATGGACACTGGTACTTGGTAAGTAAGTGCTACACAACCACAGTGGAGGTATACATGGCTTTGGATGTCATCTAAAAACCACGAATGTCTGTGTAATAATTGATGCTAATCCAATTGGTAAATGTTGAAAAATGTCTTTGGATAAGTGACAAGTTTCACCTGCAGAGTAGCCAAAAAAGTGGATAGATAAAAACATGCCAATCCCATACTAAACAGGATGAGTAAAGGGAAACTAAGCCTAGCACAGTAGCTTACGTTGTCAAAGGAGTCAAAGAAAATCAGTTCAGCAGGCACAGCCATTAGTGCTGAAACCCATAGACAATATTATTAACTTAAAATAAATGTACCCAATCGATTATTCTATTTCTATCCAACAAGCAAAGACACCAGGCATTAAAAGAATCTTAAAATGTAGAGATTCTCTGCTTTTCTTTGTTGTGCATCACTCTCCATAAACTCTACTGGTTCAAACATTTTCACTTTGCACAGAAACATTTGGAACATGAGACAACTAAAAAAAAAGCTAAATATGTTCAACCTCAACACTGATTGTTGGACAGAACTCTGTAAAATCCCAGCAGGAGCAGATATGTTTTTGTCTAAGGCTTTATAAATATATATAATTGGGTATCATCTGCATAACAATAGAAGTTTATGCAGTGCTTCCTAATAATTTTCCTAGGGGAAGTACAAAGTAAATAATACTGGTCCTAACACAGAACCCTGTGGAACTCCATAATTGACTCTAGTGCGGATGGAAGAATCATCATTAACATGAACAAACTGGAATCTATCTGATAAATATGATTTAAACCAGTTTAGTGCTGTTCCTTTAATTCTAATAACATGTTCCAGTCTCTGTAATAAGATGCTGTGATCAACGGTATCAAAATTCTTAGCAGGTCTTGGTCAGACAAGCCACACATAAACTGTATTTCCATCAGCTTGTAAAAAAAACAACTTTCAGACTCAAGCATTATAGCAGAGGTTCATTGGAGGACACGAGACTAAAGTTAACATGGAACTTTCATTGTTTTTTATCCCAACACAGATGATTACCAGCTGCTAAAATGTATGGCTGCAGCAGATGAGAGCAAAGGATATTAAAAAGAATTAATTTGCCAGTTGGGGAAGAAGGAGGATATTAAAATTGGTTTTGTGCCTGAGAAAGAGGAGAAAGAATGGGCAGAAGCAGTTTTGTGTAGGGAAATTAGAATTCAGTGGAAGACAGCAGTGGTCCAGCTTTGTGAATGTACACATGCTGGATATGAAGGGATTGCTCTCCATTTCCAGCATGTGTAGATGTGAGGACCTAAAAAACAATGTTTATGATGATAATATCACACCTATATCATTCATCCACATTTAGAGCAGTATAGGAGGATAAAGAGGTTTCCCATCAAGTTATCTGACTTTCATTTTCTAAGATCCTATCTAATTACTTTTCTGTTAGTCTTGCTTAGCTAGCCAGTTCTGTAGAACATAATGGTCTGGCTACAGCTTCATATCATTCTGCTATAGGGGGACAAGAAATGCTCTGGTTTGTTTGTATTACTTTCAACCAATCAGTTTTACTACACGATCCAAATCCTCAGTGTGGTAGGTTGCTAGCCCAGAGGTTTTCTGCATATCCAAGTTGCATATTTAGTTTTCTTCTTTCTCTACACCAACCTCTCCACTGCTCGAGCACACCAGCTCACCTATGACTCTGCTCGAACACTGTCAAACTACCGATTCTGAAGAAAAAATGACACAGAAAGCAACACCCTGAGCGCTAACAGGACTGGGTCATTACATGTATTACATGGTAAATGGTCTGCACTTATATAGCGTTTTTATCCAAAGCACTTTACAATGTGTTTCGCATTCACCCATTCACACACACATTCAACCACCAATGGTGACAGACTTCCATGCAAGGCGCTAATCTGCCATTGGGAGCAACTTTGGGTTCAGTGTCTTGCTCAAGGACACTTCGGCATGTGGGGGGGACCGGGGATCGAACTGCCAACCTTACCATCAGTGGACAACCCGCTCTACCACCTGAGCCACAGCCGCCCATATGAAATCCTGGAAGTCTAAATCTGTGTTTTTGAGACTATAAAAAAACCACACCTGGACATGTTAACAATGGAAAAAAGGCAGAGTGGAACAGATACAGCAGATCCTGAAACTTAGTATCACACATCCATAAAGCTGTGGGATTTGTAAGTCATGAAAGTTCACCACTACAATTCCAATCAAATAACTCAATGATGTTTTTACATGCATGCACATTGCACATCCAACAGAAGGCATTATTTATCTATAATCCAAAGAAAACTGAGAGTGAACTTTGCTTGAAATGTGAACTTTAAATAAGGGTCACTTGATCTGACGTGATGTAACTCTTATCACAATCAACTTGAAAGGAAAAACTAATCTGTCTGTGTAAAATTGTGCCCTTTTCACAACACAAGCAACGAAGGTAGCGCTCCATACTGGCAGTGTGAGGGAGGAGCTGATAGCAGCAGGCTAACAGCTAATTCCTTCCTGTAGATTGATCCAACCCTGTGAATGAGCCTTTACATCACAGCCGACAGTGTGTGTTGGTAGCTGGTAATGGCTAATTACCAGCCAATAAGTTCACTGTAGCTACACACATCTTTTACAGCTGTGTAAAAAAAACAAAAAAACAACCTCTGACACTTCCTTTGTGTTGCTTGGCAACAAAGGCAGAATCTGCTTTCTGTGTACCAAAAGGATTCATGACTGTGTTTAAAGCTTTCCCAGGAGCTGGTTTGAGAGCAGCAATTTGACGGCTGCACAGAGGAAGAAGAGGAGAGGACGGAAAGGAGGAACATGGATGAGAATTACATTCCTACGAAGTCAGTCATCTGTTTGTCTGCCTGCATGATGCTGAAGGCAGAACGCCGTGCTGTCGCTAGCTTGCCAGTAGTAAAAGCATGACACTCATTCATCTGTATCATGTGATGTTTGAACGGCTCAATAATGTGACACTTGCTGTTTTCATGAGCTGAATCCTGGTGAAAGCAAAATGGATTTTATGTCACAGCAGAGCTTTTCTTTAAGGAAATGCACTCTTAGCCCAAAAACCACCTTGGGGCACAAAGAGTCACTGTACAGGCCATGAAATGCATTTCCTACCATGGAATGAAGACAGTGACTTTGGAGTAAATAAAATGAAATCACCATATCATTACAACCCTAATTTACACTGCTCTGGACAAAATGCATGTCTCAGGCAATTTTTCTGACTCTTGGTGAGCGTTTTGTGCCTATGCAGTATTTTTCCTGCACAAAATGGGAGTGTGTGACACCCAGTGAGCACTTCATGCTGTGAAATGCATCTCACACCACAGCTAAATGCACAGCAGTGATGTCTGATTAGCATTCTGTGCAAAAGCTGATTTCACAAGACCTAATTCATGCATGCAATTTCATGCCAGGAAATACACTGCACCCATATGATTGCACAAACTGAAGAGACCTACGTTAGTGTTAAACCGACAAGGACTTCTAGCAACTGAGAGAATTATGATTCTGGTCTGTCAGGAACAAAGGTGGAATTGAAATGACATTGTTATTGAGCCTCAATACTTCATAAGGAGGACGAGGGGAGGATGGATGGATCAGTAGAGTGAGTGTGAGTTTCACACAGGAAACCATGACCGTGATCTTTCCCTAAACACAACCGCAGCAGTGGCAGATCACCAAACAGCCTTATAATTGTTTTTCATTACCACTTTTAAAAGGCACTGGCAAATAAAAAGGCTTATATGGGCCATTCTGGAAGGCATTTACACTGTTCAGTTTGAAGGATTTGTTGCAACCAAATCTCATAAAGTGCTTTTGTTCTCCAGATAAACAGTGACGAGCCAGAACGGTCTGATCACTGACAGAATAAGTCAATAACATTAATCATCTGGTCACAAACACATATCATGGTTTGTCAAAGGCCTTACAGTCAGATGATGGGGTTGGAAAACTGCTGCTAACATCTTGGTGCAAGATGGGTTTTGTTTTGGTGGCACATCAAGAACCAGTGGCACATCAGGCAGGGGTGGAGAAAACGTTCTCGTTCCATCAGGTACAAGCGCTTATGCCGTTTTATTTGTCTTAAAACCTGTGCACATAAAAAGTAGGTGAACATGTGCACCCTTACAAGGCAGCATTTCTACTCATTAGCACAAGGACTGTGATGTGCACTCGACCCTCCCCATGCTCTCGTAACAGCTCCACACGCATCAAGTTGATTTATGAGAGTTTGGAGGCGGGACGGTGGCTGATAACTCCACTCCTCTGATTGGTCTCAGCCACACTCTGGCACTCTGACAGTAGTGAAAGTAATATTCAGACTCTGAACTGAAGTAAAAGTAACAATTCCAGTGTAGAATTACTCTGCTAGAAGTAAAAGTACCAAAGCATCAAAATCTACTTTAAGTACCAAAAGTTAACATATAAATTATGCAGACTGGCCCAATCAACAATAATCTACAGTGGCAAGAAAAATAATGTGAACCTTTTGGAATTTCATGGTTTTCTGCATTAATTTGTCATAAAATGTGATCTGATCTTCATCTAAGTCAAGGGTACTGACAAATATAATGTACCTAAAATAAAAACACATAAACAATTCTGATCTTTCATGTCTTTATTGAGAACAACCATAAAAACCTCATAGTGCTCGTGGAAAAAGTATGTGAACCCTTGAGATAATGACCTCAAAAAAGCTAATTGTAGTCAGGTGTTAGCATACCTGGAGTCTGGTTAAGAAAATGAGTTTGGAGGTGTGGACTAGAGCTACTCTGACTGATAAAAACCACTCAAACGTTTTTAGTTTGCTCCGCACAAGAAGAATACGCTTATGTGAACCATGCCTCGCCTAAAAGAGCTTCCAGAGGATCTACGATCAAGAATTGGTGATTTACATAAAGCTGGAAAGGGTTACAAAGTGATTTCAAAGACTTTAGCAATTCACCAGTCTACAGTTAGGCAAACCATCTACAAATGGAGACACTTTGGGACTGTAGCTAATCTACCAAGAAGTGGGCTCCCAGTCAAAATGATTGGGGTGTCTGACCCAGAGGCAGTTACACACATACAC
The DNA here is from genome assembly GCA_900302755.1 of Chromis chromis. Lineage (NCBI taxonomy): Eukaryota > Metazoa > Chordata > Actinopteri > Pomacentridae > Chromis > Chromis chromis. The sequence goes on from OMNN01087342.1 coordinate 16,381, forward strand.
AGCACACTACTGAAGAGCCCCATGGGAGCCGGCTCTTGTAAGTGAGCCAGTTCATAAGAGCCAGTTCTCTAGAAAGAGCCGGAATTCCCATCACTATGAAGTACAAATACCCGAGTACTGTACATAGTGCACAGTACTTGAATGAATACACTGAGTTAGTTTTCACCACTGCTCTCTTAGCATGTTTCAGCTCTTAACTGATGTATGATGTTGACCGTTACAACATGTTGTTTAGTCTCTTTGGTTTATCACTGGTGGAAAGCTATATGTTGTCATGTTAACTTTTCCTTTACCTTAAAGCAGGTGCCTTTAACCATCTGTGGGGACATACAGTACAATGCTATACTGGATAGACAATAACAAAAATGCTGTCAACAATATTTGGTTAATCAGTGAGCTCCTGCAATCAGAGGTCAGTGTTTTGCCTCTGCAGGGCAGTGGAGCAGAGTGTACACTACCCACTGAGTAATTGTTAGTCTAATTGATAATGATCCGTGGTTCTTTGCCCCCGCCTTCCCCTCCCTGAGGTTCTCCATCTCCTCTCTTTTCCTCTCCCTTCCATCTTTGCAGAACAGAAAAGCCCCAGTTGTTGTAATTTTAATATCAAACTTCGTTTTGTATTCGCCGCAGTCGCCCTAAAGAAAACACTTTGCTCGTTTTGCATCCTGTGTACTTTAAAATGAGCTTCTTTTACTCTCCTCCCTTCTCTCACAGCCCCCCTCTCTCCTCCTCTCTCCCCCCCCTCACCACTGTGGATGTGTGCGCTGTCTTTCCACTCCTCTCTGTTTCCATGTGTCTCCCAGCACACCCCACACTTCCAGCCTCTGCTCTTCAAGTAGCATCCTGGGAGGTTTGCAGTATTTTTAAACCCGCCTGCTATCCAGATAGGGAGGATCTGAGGCACAAATTCATCTGCACATGACACGTTCGAGTCCGTCGAGAAATCTCAAACACCTCCACCAGCTGCAATTAAGACGCTGCTGCAAAGCAAGTTTTTAAAAACTGTTTTTAAACGCTTGCCATCACTATCAAATGAAGTCATTAGTCTTACATAGTGGTTTAAAGCAGAGTGGTGCAGAGTGGTCTCATCAGTTTACAGCATTTTACCACATCACACACTATGTAAATAGTTCGTACTGCATATTTTCCCCTCTGAGAGACAAATATACTGAGCCTCTGGGCTTTTAATCACCAGCCCTTCTCATTCTCATTCTGCTGGACCATTTCTCCTGAGTACATCCTCCGTGTACGTAATGGCAGTTTTTTAAATCTAATTCCAATTTAATACCTGCAATGACAGATTCTGAAGTCGTTATTATATAAACAGGTCTACCTGTATGAATGATGTGTGCACACAGAAAAACATGCACAACCCAAACATTAAAAACATAAAACGTGTGTTGTAGAGCCAGCTTTATGTGATGTAGTGTAAACTAAATGTAGCTGAGGAGTGGAGTCATGCAATAAGTCTTTGTTCTTTTAGGTTTTAGTTCACTTTCTTAAAAAAAAAGAAAAAAAAAAAGACTTTTTTAATCAATTCCCTTTCTGAGTTTATTACCACTCTTATTTAAAATACAGGTATTTATATTTCTGCTTATGTTCTTTTAATGTTGTCCTAAACCAGTTTGCCAAGGCTGTTCCAGAAGGCTTGCCGACTGATGTTGCTGCTGCTGATAGTTTACAGGTATAAGTGATGAATTAATGACATACTGATATAATCACCATACTGTAAATAGCCACTCTAGAACTCCTGTTTGTGCTCCATTAAATGGCACCACCTTAGCTCAAGTGCTAATGCTGCTAGCAGTACATTGCTCAAATAGAGGTTGTGTAACAAAACACAGTATTTCATCGAGCAAATATCTTTTTTTAGAGTGGTCTTCATTAGGGATGAACAGTTATTGGAAACACAATATGGCCAAGTGGAGGAGCTGCAGTTTGTTGATTAAGGCAAAATGTATGACAGCATTATAAATGAGGCATTGTGCTGCTGACCTACAAATCACATTCTAAAGCCAAGACGGAACATGGGTACATGTTAGTACAGATTGCAGTCAAAATCACAACATCCATCCATCCATTATCTGTACGCCGCTTAATCCTCTGTAGGGTCGTGGGGGAGATGAAGTCTATCCCAGCCGACTTGGGTGAAGGCAGGGTTCACCCTGGACAGGTCACCAGTCTATCACAGGGCTACACATAGAGACAGACAACCAAGCACACTCTCATTCACACGTACGTACAGACAATTTAGAATCACCATTAACCTCAGCATGTCTTTGGACTGTGGGAGGAAGCTGGAGAACCTGGTGAGAACCCACACTGCACAGGGAGAACATGCAAACTCCACACAGAAAGATCCCAGGCGTCCTAACCGAGACGTGAACCAGGGATCTTCTAGCTGTGAGGCAACGGTGCTAACAACTGAGCTACTGTGCAGCCATAAAAATCACAACATCCTTTTTATAATTATTTCAGTTTAAAACTGACACTTCTATCGCGATATCTGTCAAATTCATCAAAAATACATACATATATATATATGTTGCATTATACATTTTGCGTTTTGCATTTCAGCCTCAATCATAGACAAAGTAGTTCTGGAAATTCAGAACGTAAATCATTTTTCCTTTCTCGGACAGTCACAACACATTCAATACAATGGAGCACAAGGTTATAGTAAATGCACCTGAAGTCCACTTGAGATCATTTTCCTTGGTCAGAATCTACACTTGCTGTGTTCTTCATGCAAGGTTAACCTATTCATGTGTTACATGTCTGTGTGTCAAAGATGGAGTAATCACATTTTCTTTCACTGCTGTAGATCTCATTGTCTTTAGAAGGATTTAATATAGTACTCTTTCATGTACACAGGGCAACAAGCTCTTTTGAAAGACAAAGAAAATTCATGTTCAGAACACAGTGGCCTCTTTCAGCTCGTGGAAAGTTGATATTTTGGCAAAGCAAACCTGCACATACTGTATGTAACTAACAAAAAGGATGGAATAACAGCTTTAGTTGGATACAGCAGAACCCTGGATCACTGAAATAATTCTGTGAGCATAACCTATGCATTATTGCTAGCATGTCCACCCATGGTGGAGCTAACTGCTTATATGTGTGTGTCTTAAATAAAAGAAAACAAGTCCAGCTGGTGTTTGTGAAGCGTTTCTTCATGCCTCCTCAGAGTAAACGACTTCTACATGAGTGAAGAGTGTTGTTTAACCACAGCCTCTTTACATCACCAGCCTGCCAGGCCTCCCTCCACCCTGTCACATGACGCAGCCATTCACTGCCGAGCACCCAGCTAGCTGCCCTTTGAATGTGAACACACACACACACACACACACACACACACACAAGGACAGACAGGGCCATGTCCGCCGCAATGTGGCTCGGTAATAGAAAATGACACATGGTTAGATTTGGCAGAACGGAGGGGCAGCCTGTGTCCTCCAATCTGACATATCATCTTAGTGCTTCACCTACCTCTGAGCCACACACACAGGCATGCATGACACAAACCTCCCATGCATAAGGTCAGAAACTCTGAGACACACAAACACACACACACACAATGAACGTCAGGATGAATGACAAAGCCTGTCCGTCATCCTGCTAGCTTTTTACAGCGGGTTTCTTACATCCTCCAGTCAGACAACAATGGCTGAAAGCAGCCGAGCAGATGATTGACACAAGCTTTCCATTCATATACAGTTAATTTGCCAGCTTGTTGTGGTGAATGTTAGGGCTGAGCAATTATTTGATTTAACAGTGGAATTGGGTTTTGAAACTATGTACTTTGTAAATTTAAAAAAAAGGTTGTAATTTAGGATATATACTATGCAGCACAGCTGATCCAGGGTTTAAATGAGTCAGTGGTTTTACAAATTCATGTCATCCTCCTTGTGTGACAGTCACACTTTAGATCATGTCTCATGTGGTAATGCCCCATTACACTTTACATCTATCTTGTGGAATGTAGGCAGCTGCAGCAGTATCTCCATGCAGAACGTTACAGAGCATATAAAGGGCGAAACACGTCCAGCTTATCCAAGCAGCTTGATTTGGAATTGAGAATTGTAGGCAGTGGTGTCCTAGTGGTTTGTGAAGCAAACTTGTAACCGGTTGGTCGCCAGTTCGAGTCCCTGGACTGGCAAGAGGTTGAGGTGGGAAAGTGAGAGCGACCGCTTGTCCCAGTCACCACCACTGTGGGCCCTTGAGCAAGGCCCTTAACCCCTGACTGCTCCCCGGGTGCTGCACCGCGGCAGCCCACTGCTCCTAGTATGTATAGTTAAGGTTAACTTTGAATAGGATGAATGCAGAGAAGGAAGGAACCCAAGGAGATCAATGAAGGTTAGATTAGATTAGTTCCATGTCAATTGGACAAACTCCAGCTAACAAGGAACGCCAAGTGAAGCTCCAGAACAGCTGCAAACTAATAAATGTCTTGCACTTTTTCTGTTCGACTCGTGAACATCTCTGCAGAACTACATATGAATTATTATAAATGTTGTCAGATTAGTTTACAGAAAATGTTGGTGCAACAACACGACTTTCCTATTTCGAGCTGTTCTCGTGTTTTTGTTTAGTCTACTGCCAAATAGCACACCTTGTCTGCGCTCTATGTGAGGTCCTTTTATTTTTTTTCCGTGCATTGTGTAACTGTCTTGTAACGTGCCAGCAGCAATTAATGAAGGCAGATTCCTGGTGCACCGCTTGCACTTGGCACATGATCCTGACACTGAGCAATTATAAACAGGTTCAAGTCACATTCAGAGTTTGGATTTCTTCCTGTAGTCGTAGAATAAAGACGCGTTTGACGGTTAATGAAGGAAACCGCAGACTTATTATGGGTTATATCCAATTAGGCCGACTTTACAGACGGTCATTTACCAACATGTAACTTGATTTATTATGATTCATTTTTGTGTTGCATCAGGATTAAACAGAATTTCATCAAGTGTCAGACAAGCATATTTCATATTATCTCTTATAGTCTTTCTTAAAGGCTCAGTTGAGGATGAAAACTGCCTTTCACTAAAACTTGTGCATGAAGTTGCTGCACCTGTAGAGGAATCTGTTGCAACGTCTCGGCTCATTTAATAAGTTTACAGATGTTTAAGATGCTAAATTAACCACCTATATCCTGCATGTTGTATAAATAAGCATGTTAACAAATGAACAGCGAGTCAGAGGCAGACAGAGCAGACAGCTCGTCTGTCAACAGCCTCCTGACAATAATAAGTCATCCGTCTTTTCAGGTTCATAAACAACTTCCCTTTATTAATGAGTGCAGTGATTCACTGAGGGCTGTGGTCGACACATCATCACCGCCGAGTGTTTTATGCATGAGCTGAGATTAAAAAAAAGTCGGTGTGTGGCAGAGTTTCCAGCAGCCAGAGCCAAACATCTGTCAATTCATCTTACACTTCCTAATGAACTGCTTTTTGTTGTTTGTTTAACTGATTAATGGCACAAAAAAATCTTTCTTAAGAATCGGATTATTTGTTTTAAATATATAGGTCATTTTGGAGACGTTTTTAGGGGATGTTTGCTTGACTGTCTAAGTACTTTACAGTTGCAAGGATGTTTTTAAAACTACTGAGCTACTTTGATCATCAGTTTGGGTCATTTTTTAAGACCAAGAGGCAAAACTCTCTGATTCCAGCTTTTTGAATCTGAACATTTTCTGGTTTCTTTCCTTCTCTATGACAGTAAATCTTTGGTCTAACTTTTGGGTTGTGCACAAAACATAACATCTGATCAATATGTATCACCATTTGCTGGTATTTTATAGACCAAAAAAGCATGAGAGCAACATACCAAGTCACAATGCGTGCTATTAGAATGTATTTTTTGCATTTAAATGTCATTGCGTACCATGTACAGTCGTCCCTCGCCATATCAAGGTTCACTTTTCGCGGTCTCACTGTATCGCAGATTTTAAATTGTATATACTAACCAGAGCACTGTGTTCTGTATCCTGGGCGCTGATTGGCTCAGCGACCGTAGCATCAGTCTCCTCCGTCTTCCTTCATTGTTGTTCTCAAATACAATCGAGGGTGGCATGTCGGTTTATAAAAACCTTCTCGCCCAGAAGAAAAGGCAGTGCCAGCAACTCCTCACAACTATGTTCCTCTCTCGGAAAAAGACACGAGTTACGCCTTTAGCCAAAACAGAAGTTACAGACGAGAGTAAAGATACTGCACCACCTGATGAAGTGGTGCCTTCAGAAGAGCTGTAATGCTCTTCTTTGCTGTGCAGTACATTCATCTCATCGTCACCAGTACAGCACAGCTAATTCATCTTCATCTTCATCATTGAAGTTGTAGTATATTCACTGGTGAGTACCCATATAGAATTGTATATGTTGTTAAAATTACGTAGGTTTAAGAGTGTAGAAAGTGTTTAAGAACATAGGTGTTTATAAGAGTGTGGAGAGGGTTTATAAAGCCTTAAAATATATATAAATAATATAAAATAAATATAAGGTTGCTACTTTGCAGATTTTCGCCTATCACGGGGGGTTCTGGAACCGAGGGCCTACTGTAGACTGTTTTCTGCTGACCTTAATCCAAACTTTAACCGTTTTGCATTACATTTTAACACCAGAAACAGAGAAACAAAAGGCCTAAAGTGCATAGACATGACATGGGAAATGTACCTAAAGAGATTTGCTACAGCGCACCCTACGAGATCGGGTGAGGAGCTCGGTCACCAGGGAGGAGCTCGGAGTAGAGCCGCTACTCCTCTACATCGAGAGGAGTCAGTTGAGGTGGCTAGGACATCTGTTCTGGATGCCTTCGGGACGCCTCCCTCGGGAGGTGTTCCAGGCATGTCCCACCGGGAAGAGGCCTTGGGGTAGACCCAGGACACGCTGGAGGGACTATGTCTCTCGGCTGGCCTGGGAACGCCTGGGGTCCCACCAGAAGAGCCGGAGGAGGTATCTGAGGTGAAGGAAGTCTGGGCCTCCCTGCTTAGACTGCTGCCTCTGCGACCCGGCCCCGGATAAGCGGAAGAAGATGGATGGATGGAGATTTGCTACTTACACGCAATCCCATGATATGAAGTTAAATGACTAAATGATTAATTAAGCTGCAGCCCTATAAAGGAGCAAAGACACGATCATTAAACACAAAAAATACAGGCCAAGCTTCTATTTCTTTCTGGGTAACAGTCTAAAAGCTGTAAGTTTCCACGTTTCCACAAATGTTTGCAGAATGTTGTCTAAAAAAAATGTAAATTATAAATTAAAGTTTGGACAAAATTCAGACCCATTCATAGAACCGCGTCCATCAGAAGAGCAAAGGTTTCAAACATAAT